>SNQN01001545.1:15630-54477 GCA_008642245.1 Bassia scoparia | reverse complement strand
GAATTGTTACCTCCAATCTCGTTTCTATTAAAAAGAGAGAAATTTAAAGCATTTATCGACCGGATTTAAGAAATCGGTCGGGACACCGACCGATTTAAAACATCGGTCGGTACACCGACGATAATACTGCGGTCGGTGTCAAAAGTATTATTATTTTTTAAATAAAAAATCACGCTCCTGATATAGTCGTAGGCCCTCCACTCTCTCTCCTTACGCTCTTGCTCCTCTCTGCTTGAGCACTCTGCATCCTCTCAACTCTCCCATGCTCTCAATCATCCTCCCGAGTCCTCTCAACCATCTCCTCAACCCATCCTCCTTCGTCGCGCCCCTTCTCTCACGCACGTCCACACCTCCGCCGCACCTCACACTTTCTTTTTTGAGGTTTGTTTCTTTTTCATATTTTGTTTTCGTTTCAAATTTTTGGTTTTAAAATTTGTATTTGATTCTGATTTTTTAAAGAATTAAAGTTGTTGTAAATTTTGATTAAGGTTTAAATCGTTTTTGGTGTATTTAAATTAGATTTCTTTTAGTTTTAATTTGTTTTTCGTTTTGATTTTTCTGTTTAGATCTAGGCTTTGGTCTCCCTTCTTTCTCCCCATAATATTGTGTGCTTGCTTTTAAAAAATTTGCAATTTTCGTTTTATTAGGTCCTTAACTCTCCTTTTTTCTTCTTTTCCGCCTTTTTATCCTTTGCCCCAACTTGTCTGGTTGAGTTGATCCGTGAATGGAGTTGAGTTGAGCTTATGTGTTTATTGTTTGTCCTGCGTTTGAACTTCCTGGTAGTTTTGCCGTATTTTTGGGCTTGTATTTGTGGGTTTCTGCTCTGTGTGTTCTCTGCTCATATGTCTTTTGGTGGTTGTGAATACCCTCATAATCTCCTAATATCGTTTTTTTTTATAACAAACCCTAATATTCGTTTTTTATATTAGTGGCACTATTGAGTAATTGAATTTGGCGTGCTTATTTTGTTCGGAGGTCTTTCATGTATTCATGTATTCTATTCCATAGGCATGCATACTTACTGTGATGGTCATTTTTAATGGTGCCAATAACTTCTTTGATTTACGGAAAATTTTGTTCACGATAAGTTCATAGCAATGTAGTGACTTAGAATGAATGGAGTGTTTAAGAGGTAGTTTATTGAAGACAAGAGGATGTGTGATGATGTTGTAAGGACATTGCATGCGAAGATGCGAAGAATTTGAGCATGAGAGAGATTTGGGATTTTTCTTTATATGAATTCTAATAGCATGACTTGGGATTAATATTCAGCTGAATACTCATGCCTTCATTTGAAAAATGTGTGTCGACTGTGTGTGAGCATTAGAGCCTTAGAAGGAAGAAGCTTTTGTAGAGTGCTCATGTTACCTCTATAAGTCTATTATATTTTTTTTCAGAGTATCCCTTGGTCCCTTGCGGTGTCATCAGGCGCATGTCCTTTCTATGTATGTCATTTCACGCCTGTTCTATATGGTATTTTCCTTGTTTCCCCTTGTCTTTTTTTTTTTCTACCTTTTAAAGTTATCATAGTGTTGTGATTAATATCTGGATTATGTTGGCTTACTGAACACCCTAAACCCCAAGTTCTTTATCTACCACTCTATCCCATAGTATTTCTTGCATCTGACTTGCTCTGGAATGTTTTTTGTACACGTGATGTTTAGACCTGCAAGCGAGCAATATCCACTATGGTTTATTGTAGATCAATTTATGCGTTTTAAGCTAAACATTAGTGGTCTAATTATGTTTTTGATTGAATTTACAAGTTTCCTATTTCTAATCTAAATGATACGTACTTTATTTGGATATTGTGTAATATACCACCTTTTTATTTTTCTATCAGTGATTCATGCTTCTCTTATCTCTAAGAATCTTTTTATGATTGATATAATTTTCCTCCGCAGTTGCTGTGTTTGTGCAAGAATCTGATACATCGGCACAGAAACCAAAGGAACGTGTTGCTTCATTCACAGTGTCGACAGGTATCTGTACTTTTTATTGTTATTTAGTGCCTATTGAGTAATTTGATTGGCATTCTATTTTTGTTCGGAATTGTCTTTCATGTATTCAGTGCTCTAAATATGGGGTATTGACATTGACAACTCTATCTGAGAGCTTAAAACATGTAATAATCTTCAATGGGACATGCTAATTCTGTAATAAATAAACAAAAAAAATAAAAAAAAAAAAAAAAAAAATATTAGCTACAGTTGTTGTAACCATCTGAGATCTCATTATATCAAAATTAGGATACAGTTGTTCATCTACATGTTGAATTTGGCTGCTTATTCTATCTATCTTACTCACTTATTTGATCAGTATATGGCTATATGTTGCAAAGATACCCATACGTATCAGTTGTTGCTAGAGAGTCGTCACCACTAGCGAGAAACACAAACCTCGAGAGTATATAGTCAAGAATTGAGGATTGCTCATCACAGGCTGTTGTCTGATTCTGTTGCCAAAGTTGTCGATCAGTGAAGCAGGTGGAATGCTGTCTGGAGATATGGCATTACAACGTTTGTTTGAGCGTTACAAGTAGTGTAAAATTTTGTTTTATAGTCTTAATTTTTGCCTTTTTTGCCTACTGTATTAATGCCATATTCTGGACAGAGGCACCTTGTGTGTAGTCAGTGAAAGTTTGAGTGGGAAATATAAATTTTCGTTTTTCTATTTTTAGATAGTTATGATTTCAAGGGCTTTCGGGCTTTCAACTCACAAGCATAAAAACCTATGGTCATAGTGCAACGTGTCAATGCGCCTAGTTATTGAAGACTCTAATGCAAATGTTGATTGTTCTTCAGGTTCTTATTCTTTGACCTTTCCGATTAACTGCCCCCATTTTTTACATGATTTTAATGTTAATCTATCTCTTTCCTCCCACCCAAATGGGATTCGGAAGTACTTCATGTGACCAGTTGATGTTTCGAATGAACTATCCCTCATTGATGCTAATCATTATTAAAAATCATATAAAAGCTTTATTTTTATTTTTTTGCTAGAGGTTTATTAGGATGCCTGGACCCTCCTTATGCATACCGGAGATAAAATTACAATTTGCTTTGTTCTCTAGCTAGTTTCTAACATTATAGATATTACATATTTAGGTTTACAACTTTGTCATCATATGCAAGCTAAGTACAGGTCAGTTTAGATGAGTCATGGCGAATTTTGGCAGTTAGTTAATTTGTGGATAGTAGTCCAGACACCATCACAATAACTGTCATTAATCTACCTAATAACTAATAGCTCTTGCATGCTAAATTGACCACTAAGTGAAGAATTACATTTTTTATGAGACTATGTGGCTACAATATCATCTTTTCCTGTGCAAAGCTAACTATATGTTGTTATATTTTTATGTACGTATGAAGTGTTATTGTAGTATGCTGTACGGCATACCAACTGACTTAGTGATGAGTAAGTTGCTGACACTAGTCTTATTGGCCATATGTCAGAAGAATATCAATCTACAGTATATCTTCCAAAAGAGGAAACGAGATGTCACTTAGTAACTCCAGATCTTCTTGACCCACCGCTCCAGAAAAGGGCGTCCTTCCAAGGGAATTGCCTAGTTGTGATGCTCGCGGAGGAAAGAAGGAAAATAAGTTTGTTTATGGATACACTATGACTGATATTTGTGGAGCATACTTTTTTCGAAAATGCTCTGTGGAAAAACTAAAGAAAGTGTATTAGTCAGGCTCGATGTGAACAACAACTCTAAACACGCGATGAGCCCAGCTTAGCCCGCGATGTTACATTAAGTAAGACAGCTCACTCCTTCCTAAATTCGGAGTAGACAGTAAGAAGAAGACCAGTGATCAACATTCAATTGAAAATAAAAACAGAGAGTCCACAATCATGTGTGCTACTTGTTGAACCTTCCCACATGTCGAGTAAGTACTCGCTTTAAAAAAGTCAATGAAAGATTTTTCTGTCATGCAGAATTCTATAGAAAATATTTTTGTGACATGTAGTGTTATACTTTGTCAGTTCTGGTTACTATTATTCACTTTAACATAGACTCTAATGCACTTTTCATTGTATGGATATTGATTGATTATTTTTCCCTTCAATCTAAAAATAATGTCATGTTTGTCTCCCATTGGTTAATGAATGTGATGATATGCATGCGACATGATGGCATTTCTTTTTTGCCCACTTAGTGGGCCTGTTTTATATCTGAAGCGTCGACCCAATAGTTTAAAGGGAGAAAAAATTGTTGTGAGATATTAGTTCTTTGATCTGTCTTTTGAAATACTGCATTTGTTGTTTTTTTTTAATCAGTAATCATGACTTGTGGAATGTCCCTTTTAGTTTTGACAGTTTCCTTGCTTGTTATTTATATACATGTTTGATGCTTTTCTACACAATTGAAAGCGGATTTTAACATGACATAAAAGTGTTCGCCTTTCCGTTTACATTATGCTGTTGCTCCACTATGTTTGTTTTTATGATTATTGATTAATAATTTTGCATTAATTTACACCTGAGTAATAAATTATATTCCATTGCTAGTATGGTGATATATTTCTCTTTATCTTTGTCTTCTGTAACTGTAAAATGTTTGGGTCCCTGGGCACTGCTGAACCACCTTATATCTTTTGTTGTCATTTACAGATTAGATCAATATGCTATGCAAAGTTTGCAGAACTGCTTAGAGATCGGGTGGACTAAGAAACCCTGTATCGAAAACCACTGTTAGTGCGAGTTAAGACATTTTTCTTGTTTTTAAACAACTGTAAAAGCTGTCAGGCTCGGGTTTTTCGCTTGCGAGTGGCATGAAACTTATTTTAGTTGATTATATGGGGGGAAATATATTCGATTTCTTTTGCCTGTTTCCTGCATATATGAGCAAGTTTTTTGTAAATAATGAGATTCTTTCCTCAGCGATGGTGTACACTGACCTAAATAGAAGCCGAGTTGTGAGAAAATTATGTGGTTGGTGCTTGGCCAGCCTTTTGCCTTCGTAAGAGCAAGCTTCCTAGGAAGGTTTCGGAATGGACATACCTAAACATTTCTGATGTCAATGTCGATTTAATTTGCTGTTGCTGTTGAATACCAATTAACATACACTTAATTGAAAGCCTTGTATATTGAAAGGCTCTAGAAGTTGTTTCTACACTTTCTAGGGCTGTTTTTTTATCAGATAACAACGAATCCGAAATTACACGACCGATTTTCGGGTTGTAATAAGTAGAAATAACCAAATATGACTATTCAATTCCGCACCGAATTAGTCGGATCGAGTAATGGGCCAATTTAAAATAAAAAACAACTAAATATGAGTGAAAACAAATGAGCACACAAAAATTGACCTCCGAAAAAAAATCTTTTCTGCGTCAAAGGTAAGAGCCAAAATTTTTCAAATAAAAAAAATAAATATGTAATGAAGAATATCCGACCGAATAGTTTTTAATGCTTAGGCTCGACAGTTTCTCATCTACCCGCACGATTTAAATCAGTCGGTCTGAATCAAATTATTTAGGCAACCTTAATTAAATGGGAGTGAACCAAACACCTTCAATCTTATCTAAAACAACCTACCTTCAATCAGTTATACAAATTACAAGCTACCTTCAATCTTATCTAAAACAAAATGTTATCCTACAGGATGAACATAAGTTCTACTGACAGTTCTTCTAACTCAGATGAGGAAAGAAGAAGATCAAGAGCTCGAGAAGATAGAGAAATAGATGAAATGATTGACACAATAACCTTCAGTCACCTTCCAATCCTCGCCTCGATGGCGACCCCTCCTCCGCGGRGTTCTCGCCGATCCGTTCCACGCACTGATAGAGGTCGTGAAGAAGGTCATTTAAGGTTGTAAAGTGATTACTTTGCCGAAGTACCAGTCTACCCATGTGAATTATTCCGACGAAGATTTCGTATGAATAAACATGTCTTTGAACGTGTTATGACAGCGGTTACGGAAAATGACACATGGTTCCAACAAAGGCGAGATGCTACCGGTCGACTAGGCTTGTCTTCACTACAAAAGTGCACTGCAGCTGTTAGACAATTGACATATGGATTAGCCGCCGACGCTTGTGACGAGTACATAAGAATAAGCGAAGTACAACAAAGTTGGTCTTAGAAGTTCACCGAAGGTGTCATTAACCAATTCGGTAATCAGTACTTGAGACGGCCAAATCAGAATGACATGGAAAGGCTTCTACGAGTTGGAGAGGAACGTGGATTTCCAGGCATGATTGGAAGCATTGATTGCATGCACTGGGAGTGGAAAGATTGTCCAACTGCATGGAAAGGACAATATCAAGGAAGAGAAGGGGTAGCCACTCTTATACTAGAGGCTGTTGSTGATCGAGACTTGTGGATTTGGCATTCATTCTTTGGGATGCCAGGCACTTACAATGACATTAATGTTCTACACCGATCTCCTGTATTTGAGGATGTGTTGAATGGGCGTACGCCTGCTGTTAACTTTGTTGTCAATGGTCATRAATACAACAAGGCGTATTACCTAACTGATGGTATTTATCCGAAGTGGGCTACATTCGCGAAGTCTATAACTGGTCCGCAAATTTCGAAACATAAATTGTTTGCACGCTGTCAAGAAGCCGCTAGGAAAGATGTTGAGCGAGCTTTTGGAGTTCTACAATCTAGATTCGCTATCATTCGAAAACCATCTCTTGCTTGGGATGTTCAAATACTTCATAAGATTATGTTATCATGCATCATATTGCACAACATGATCGTTGAAGGTGAACGAGATACTTATTTACACAACCTCAACACATCTCAGTTCGTTGATAGCCAGAATAGCTCCACCGAGGATGATTTCCAATATAACAATGAACGTGTTGTAGACATCAACATATACTTGCAACGAAGAACAGAGATTGAAAATCAACAGACTCACTTGCAATTGAAAAAGGATTTAATTGAGCATATTTGGAAGAAGTTCAGCCATTACGAGAACAACAACAATTAGATTTAAATTGTATTAAGGGTTAAGGATGTTTTATTTCTAATTGTACTAGTGTATTATTTTTCTTTCAAATTTGCAATAATAAAATAAATTTTATATTTTAGTACAAATATTAAATATTAGCGTTAATCATGCTAATAATAAGTACTTTGTGTACGCTATAATAAATTAGGATTAGGTAATTAGTAATGATATTTACGCTAATTAAATATATATATACAAAAATTTCTCATAATCATAGTTAATTACGTTTATATTAATCACTTAATTTCATAATTAATTTGGTAATAGTGATTAATAACAGTACTAATTATTAATTATATGTATCACAATATCACATTATGTTGTTGTACATTTAATTATTTGCATTTAAAATAAAAAGATAAAATGAGATGAGGTAGGTTAAAATTAGGTGGGGTAGGTGAATACTGAATAGTAACATGAATAATATTTTTTTTTATGGTTAAGAAGGGTAAAATTAGATATATTTATTTGTTGATGTGGATGAGAGAGAAAGTTAGAGAGAGAACCATGAACAATTTTTTTTGGTTCATGGTTAAGGATGCTCTAAGAGCATCTCCACCCATGACAAAAAAAATCAATCATCCCTCTCTCTCTAACACTTTCTCACTCTTCTTTTTCCATTTCATGATTTTTTCAATCACCTTACTCACACCAATGACCAAAAAAAATTTTCATCATCCCTTCTCTCAATACTTTTTCACTTACCCCACAAACTTTTCTCTCACTTCCAACTCAATCAATTTTGTTAATATTTAGTGTTGTCAATTACAATTATTTGAATCCGGACGATAGTTAATCGAGATAGGCTTAAGTAATTACTTTAATTGTAATTTCGGTTTTAACTATATTACCGGTTTATTATTTAACGAATAAGTAATAAATCTGTTTAATTTATGTTTCGGATACTTGTAATATATTTAATTTCGATTATTGTAATTCGGATACATTATTAATTTTCGGATTATTGAATTTAAAACGGATTAATTAATAAATTCGTTTTAAATTGTATTTTCGGTGTGACCACTTATCTTATTAATTTCTGCTAAATTTTTTCCGAATTAGCTATATATTATGCAACTTAGAGTATCTCGGATCAATTATTCGTATTTAAATTGGAGTGGGTTGTTTTGCATGATTGCATAAATGCTTGGTATTCTTCATTGAGGTGAAACTAGGAAAATTTGTGAGTTTGAAGGGTTGAAAGGAAAATTATTCATATTAGTGATTGTAAAACTAACGAAAATGAATTTTAAAGCTTCAAATTAGTGACTTGATTTTAAATAAGTGAAGATATTTAGAATTTTTTGACAATTTGTAGAATTATTTGATTTTTACTATTTTTTTGGGAATAAAAACTAATTTTGACAATTTTTTTAGAATTAAACAAAGGATGTTGGAAGAGTGAATTGAAATGTGAAGGAATATATGGCAATATGGGTGTCTAATTTATAGATCTTGAAAGTTAGGAATTTTGGTATTTTTTTATATATGTGAAAATGGCCGAAAACTATTTACAATAATTGGAAGCAATTAGAGCAGCAACAACACGTGGCAGCGCACGACTGGGCCGCGTGTCGCTGCTACTGTCAGGCCTCTTTAATTTTTTTTGACTAAAAACAACCAAAACGACGTCGTTTTGGCTTCTTAACAGCCAAAACTCGTCGTTTTGGCTATAATTTGACGAAAAAAAATTGCTTTGGCCTGCCAGCTTGCGTGTGGGCCATGTTACGTGATTTATCACTTGGCTCGTCTTTGAGAGACGAGTTTGGTGATTAATCATCCAAAGATTTTTTTTTGTCTCTCAAATTATCATTGTTGTAGCTTAGTGATTTTTATTTTCATCAATTTGATGATTTATTTGGTCATTGTTGSAGCTGCTCTAAGAGTACATTTTTGATGCAAGGTGGAATTGCACTGACAAAATCTAGTATAAAAGTTAAAAACGAGTATTCGAAACGGAGACCCGTGAAAAGGCTGTTACGAAAACACAACCGCATGTAAACTGATAAAAATGGTGAATGACGTCGTTAAGAAGAAGAACCCTAATAACAAGAAGAAGATGCCCTTAAACCCTAATTGGGCACAACTTCAACAGGTAATATCTTTCTCCATTCTTTGTTTGCATCCGATATCTTTCTTCATTTTCGCTTCCCCATTTTAATTGTTGTTATTTCAATTTGTTTTGTTCAATAGAAATTGAAACTCAAACCCAAGCTTTCTGAACCTTCGTTGCATTCTAATGGCGCTTCATCACCTACAGTACTAGGTCAATTTCTATGCTTCATTCTTTCATGCTGTTGTTAGTGTTGTAGTTTGTGGTCTACTGTATGCCTTGCTTAGTTTGCCTTTTTTTTTTCTTTTTTTTTTAGGAAAACGCAAAGAACGAACTAATTCGGATATTAATGATGTTGTAGTCGATATTCTTGCTCCTACTTCCTCTGACTCGAGGTAATTTTTTTTTGCTCCATTTTTTTTTTGCTCTCGTATTATCTTAATTGTATTGATATGATGTTTGTTATACTATGAATCAATGTAATTGGAAGTTGTTGATGTTGTGTATCAATTTAATTGAATCTTATGATACTTATATTTATTAAGATTGTTTTGTTAACTGGATAATTTGCTTGACATTTTAAAGTCTGTAATGTCTTTATTACTATTGTTAGTTTGAATGTTATGAATTGTCGTATATTTTGTGCTCATGAGTGTGCATCATATCATCAATGTCAGCTGATTCAAGGTGAGCTGTAAATATTTGCTTGTTCAAGCTGCTCAAGTGTCAAGCATTCAAGCAATATTTCTCTAATCCTCAAATGATTTTGAGACGTTTTTGGTTTTTATAAGACTGATACTATAGAAATGCTATGTATCAACTCATAATTGTCCTTTGTTGTCGCTTCCGTAATTCCATAGCCATTTCCTTTAAGCGTTCATTTCTTCCTCTCATAAATAAATAGTTTTAATTCTGATAAATTTAGATAAGTTTAATTCATGTGGAAAATTAAATTCCATTTAGTTAATTGAGGTCATATAAAATAGGGAAATAGTGGTACTCACGAATTTTTCCAAAATCCCAGTGGTAGACATGAGAGTATAAAAATTCCACTTATAGACATGAGTTTAGCGTATATATGTGAAACTCAACCAAAATCACCCCGACCACCCTCAAACGGCCCTTCCTAGACACAACCACCTCACCCTATGCCTCCCCAGCCACAATTAGCTCCCTCTACACCTCCCTAGCGACAACCACCTTACCACTATCTCAAATCGCCACACCCACCACAACCACTTCCACAAATCGCCACACCCACCACAACCACTTCCACAAATCTCCACATCCACCACAACCACTCAATCGTACCTCCCCAGCCACCACAACCACTCAACCATCCATCCCCAGCCACCCCACTTCTCGGGAAGGAAGTTTGAGGGTGGTCGTGGTGGGTTTTGGTTGAGTTTCACATATATACCCTAACTCATGTCTATACGTGAGATTTTTAAATCTCATGTCTACCATTGGGATTTTGCAAAAATTCGTGTATACCACCGGGAATTCCTATAAAATATAAGTAAATTCTAATTAGGTAAAGAGAGCATAACCTTTCATAAAAAAAAAAAAGAGAGAGCATAACCTTATTACCTGCTCATATTCTAATTAGCTACTATGAAGAATTATCATTGTGGAAGGGTAATATATTGAAGTATTGTTTCGTTTGTATATTGTTTGATTTTTCTCTATAGTTTGACAGATGAGATAGCCATGGATTGCGAAATGGTCGGGGTTAGTCTCCAAGGAAATAAAAGTGCACTTGGGAGAGTTACATTGGTACTTTATGCTGTTCATTCTCATATTTGGTTTTTGTTGTTCATTTTAATTAACTTGAAGCAGATGCTTACTACCAAAGTGTTGAATCCAAAATTTCATGCACTTAAGTTGTTTTAAGCCCTTTTTGTTTGAAGGAATTTTAGGGAGAAACCTTTTTTCAGTGATCAGATGAGCTGGAAGAGGCTAACTGAGTAACTGCCTAAGGAAAAATAGGGAATCAGGAATCCTTTTTAGAAATTTGATGTTTTAAAATCAGATTGCTAACTATCTTCTAGCTTTCAATGAACAAGCTCAGAAAATTAAATTAAGAAAGGATTGGCAGCCTGATATGCTGGTTGCTTTATGTCAACTATGTGGGACTGGTTTGCTAGTGCATTATACAGTTTTACTATGCGTTTCCCAGATTTTCTATTTGGTTCATGTTCTTTCCACTTTTCATTTGGATTGGCTATTGAACTTCATGGACTCAATTCCTTGATCTATTAAATCAGTCAATGTCAAATTTGCCATTATGTACCATTCTTTTGTTTATATAGTTCTTGCCTCTCATTTGTTGCAGGGTCCCTCATTAATGATTTAATATAATTTAGTATCTGGCAGGTAAATAAGTGGGGAAATGTGATATATGATGAATTTGTCCGGCCTATTGATCGAGTTGTTGACTTCCGGACAGAAATTAGTGGAATTCGACCCCGTGATTTAAAGAAAGGTATGATTTTCTGTTTCAGCACTTATTTAGTAATTGAGGGTTTGATGCTTAGTGTCTCTTCTTTTGTGTTGTTCTAGTTGCAACTTGGCTCCTTAGATGGGAGGGAACAAGGTTGGCTTATATGATTGCATGATTATGCTTTTGGCTGTCAATATTTGTGTTTGTGACTAAGCCAGTCATGATTGTATTATAATGTCAATATGAGATTTGAGCTTGGTAATATCTGTGCATAAGCTGCACAACATGCAGGCTTGCCTATATATGGGAGTTTGGTTTCAATTATATCTTCATTGTATGCCCACAACTCTCATTTTAGAGCTGTAAAAATTTAGCTTATCGATGAATGAAGAAGCATAAAATTACCTGTTAGGCAACAAATACCTACTTGTGTCTTCATTCTTGAATAAGAATGGTATTATTGGTCATGTTACCAAAACTGATATCTTATCTGATAATCTTGGCAGCAAAGGATTTTCCTGCAGTTCAAAAAAAGGTGGCAGAGCTTATTAAAGGAAGGATTCTTGTTGGTCATGCCTTGCATAATGATCTCAAGGTTATCTCTCTCTCTCTCTCTCTCTCTCTATCTATTTATTTATGTGTGTGTGTCTCTCTCTCTCTCTCTCTCTCTCTCTCTCTCTCTCTCTCTCCTGTTTGTCACTGCAGATGCTCTGAGCCTTTGTTGCTTTTTTCTGCTACATATTTCTCTGATTTAATCACCATGATTGATCCTGTCTTAACAGGCACTATTGCTAAGTCATCCGAAGAAAGATTTGCGCGACACTTCAGAATATGAACCATTTCTCAAGTATGCATCTTGCATAATTTTAAACCATCTCCTTTTATTGTTTTTCCTCTCTATTAGATTTTAATTGAAATGTAAGCAGTAGTTTGAAAATTAAAAGAATTTATGTATGAATAATTGCCCATCTTGCCTTATTGCTTAGCAAAAAAGTAAAAAAAATAAAAAATAATGTCCATCTTGCCTTATTGTAAACATCTGCCCTATTGGATTGTGGGTAAGAAAACGGTAATTATAATCGTTAAATATACTATTTTATTTATTTATTTATTTATTTATGCTACTGATATACTTTTCCTTTTAAATGGGGCAGAGAAAGCCGTAGAAAGGCACTTCGGCATCTTGCTTCTGAGTTTCTTGGTGTGCAGATCCAGAATGGAGAACATTGTCCTGTGAGTACCTTCGGCTAATGAATATTTGTTTTAAATTCGATACGTTTGCCTCTTGATGTTAGATGTACTCCACACACAATAGATTTAGAATTGCCCCCTTTCCCCAATCAACAAAACAACACACAAACAACCCGTTGAGCAAAGGATTCTGCCTAACTAATAGTGATGCATTGATTACTGATTGGCTCTGTTTATTGTATAGAAACTAGTGCTCACAAATTATACTAACAATTTTTTTATTTTTATAAAAAACAAAAACTGAGCTACGTATATGTATCTAGCGTAGAATGATGTGGTCTTCCTCTTATCATAGATTCATAGGTTTATGTAATTGCTGCAAAACCTTTATGTGTTGCAGAGTGGAGACTAAGGTAATGATTGATTATGTTAAATCCTAAATTCTTGAATAAGCTCCACTTCTCGCATTGGAAAACTTCAATGCATCAGCAGAGTGAGGATAGTATTGGACTGGTTTATTGAAATGATAGCATTTTGAACTTTTTGATCGAATTAATACAAGCTGAAGGAATAATTGTGGTTTAGACCTAGTTATTCGTTTTGTGCACAGCAAATCATAAAGAACATTGAGAAGTATGAAAACTGCGAATCGAACATTGTTTGTAAAATTTGAACTAGTTGAGTTTGGAATTTTTTTTAGAAAGTTTGAATTTCGATGCCTAAGAGGATGCACGAATAATAAATTTTCATATAAGCGACAATGTTCTTCAATTGCACCCTTATTGGTCCTATTGGTAATTTGAGCTGGCTTACAAGTAAAAAACTAGGTGGGAGTTTTGCTATTTCTACTTTGGATGCTGGGTTTATTAGTAAAATTGGAACTTCCGATACAAAGTTTTAAAATCAATTTGAAAAGTCAAGGTTGTTGTCTTGTATTGAAATATTGACAATGGCCTCTACCTTACCTTACTGTGTGGTTATTTGTATTTCTGAAGTTGAAGATAATGACAATTTAGGGCATATGTTGTGGTTAAAATATGTAAAAAATTTGGGAATAAAATGAAAAGTGGAGTTGCAGATATTGAATGGTAATTAAGGGAAACTTGATTACGTTGGTTTGGACATATCTGACGAGAATTTGACACAAGTTGAGATTATGGTTAGCGGATGAGGGATCAAGGTTGTCTTGAGTTGACTTAGATGCAGGTTGTTAAAAAGGATATTGAAAATTTGGATTTACATGAGCAAGTAGCTGTTGATCAGAGAGTATGCAGGGAGAGGATTTCGATGGAGATAATATTTTGATCGATGTAGCGGACTCTGTTAAAAAGGATATTGAGAATTTGGATTTACATGAGCAATTAGCTGTTGATCAGAGAGTATGTAGGGAGAGGATTTCGGTGGAGATAACATTTTGATCTATGTAGCCGACTCGCGTTTAGGAATTAGGATTATGGCTTAGTTTGACTGATTAAGTATATGCACTCGATCGTACTTGCAGACTAAGTAATCGTCAGCTGATGATGATGAAAATCTTAGTAAAAGATTAACTTGTCTCCAATCGTATATTTTAAAGTTGTTTGGGATATTATGTTTTCCACCAATATGAATTATTGTTTTCTCTTTATTGTACACTTTTTGGGTGAAAGTGAAAATTTTTAATGGTGAAAAGTACCTCCTTTCAACGGTGGATGACATTTTTTTTTAAAAAGGAAGGGAAGCCACATTTACTTCCCTACTCCTTACCTCCTTTTAACTCTAAGGTCATGCTTGGTATTGGGGTAATGTATTAAGGGGGTAATAAAAGTCAAACTGCAGAAAATTAAGGTGTTTAGAGGTGTAAATTAAAGGGATGGAGTGGTGGTGGAGAGGATAAAGTAGTGTTTGTGGGGGGAAAAGGGGAACTATTACTCTCATATGAAGGGTAATAGTTACGGAGTTACCCACCAGGCCATCACCAGCATAGGGTAATAGTTACCCTCGTTTTGGGGTTTAATTACAACATCT
The DNA here is from genome assembly GCA_008642245.1 of Bassia scoparia. Classification (NCBI taxonomy): domain Eukaryota; kingdom Viridiplantae; phylum Streptophyta; class Magnoliopsida; order Caryophyllales; family Amaranthaceae; genus Bassia; species Bassia scoparia. Next base: position 39,807 of record SNQN01001545.1, on the reverse strand, counting down.
CTCCCTTTTTAAAACACAAAAAAATGTTATTATTCCCCATCACCATCTTAGCTCACACATTTTCTTCTTAGTTTGACTTTTTTTTACCCCCTGAATTATTACCCCCGTACCAAGCGTGGCCTGATATCCATAATCCATGAGAGTGTTATTGTGGGTCTTTGATGACCAACTCTGTCAAACTTGGGATTCCAATTGAATATTGTGTTGGTAAGTCTTTAGTAATTAGTGCTAAGCTTGTCTATTATAGGACCTTCTTAGATTCCTTTTCCAGGGTCAAGTTGTAATGTAAGTAGACCAAGATTTATCATATTCTTCTGCTGATGCTACCTTCTAGAATGGCTTCATGTTTTATGGTTTGTTCTGCATGGCATTATATGTTCATTTAGTAGTAATATTTAGTTATGTATACATGCCTCTTTGTCAGGAGCAGATCCAAAAATTTCATAATGATGGGTCATTATCAAGTATTAATTAAAAAAATTGTTATTTTATAACCAAGCAACCGAGCTTTTAAGAGAAATGACCATTTTTTCCAGGTTAACGACTGAAATTTGTATTTCACGACTGAATACATGGATTTAGACCGATTGTTTTAATTTTGCAGCTGAAAAACGGTAGCTAAATCGGTAACTGATTTTTTCCCCCCCTCAAAAATAATAGTGGGTCATATGACCCACCAAGACCCTTTGTAGATCCGCCCCTGCTCTTTGTTCAGTCTCAAGTAAAATAAACCTTCTTAGGTTCCACTATAATGTACTGAGAGTGCTACTAGCAAGGAATTGGATGCTTTGTGGCTTTGTGCTTTCCTAGTAAAAAATTGTCAATGAGACTTATTGTTGGAAGCCAAATCTGTTTGGAAGTAGTATTTTCAGAACCCTTTTATTTCTGGGTAGTACATGATTGAATATGCCGATTAGATCAATTTTTGGTCCTTGCTCAACTACGTATGATGAATCTCAGTGCTTGTCAGGTGATATTAATTAACCTTTATTGCTTGCCCCTTCTATTCCGCAGATTGAAGATGCGCGTGCAGCAATGATGCTTTACCAGAGACACAAAAGGCAGTGGGAGAGGTATGCCAAAGATCGATCAAAGCTTATAGAGAAGCAAAAGAAACGTAAAAACAGGAAGAAGTCAAATAAGAATGTGGCTTTAGAGTCCAGAGACGAATGACTCCCAACTCGTCAAACGTTACCCGATCATCTTTTATCTTCTGGTTCCTATGAATTTGAAGGTACTCAATGTTCACTCATTGTATCTTAACAAAGAAAATGACATTTATAGTTAGAAGAAAGCGGTTAACGTCGTAGAGTCGTCGATCTTTCTATCAGTGGCTGTCTCTTTTGTAAAATTTATTTTTGGTAAGATAAACTTTATTATATCAAAGGGGCAAGTTCAAGAATTCTGTCATTCACAGTCGACATGCACTTGTGATGTACCAAAGAACATGTGCCACTAACATCATTGGCTCCTTTTTGCACTTGAGATATGATAAAAACAGAAGTTGGAAGCAGCACTAGTTGGGTTGACGAACAGCACTGATTTGTTAGCTCAAAGATGGTGTGCAAAATTATATGAGCAAAAGGCACATCACAAGTGGAAAGTTAATTATTCCCCAAGTCACTTACATGTGTTTTATACATTATATGAAATTAGGGCTTGCTTCTAATTGGTGATTTTGGAACGTGGAGGAGTTTTTAGTGACTCTCTATGTAATGATTATAAGGAAGTAGGCAACAGATTTTGGTCGTGTATTATCATACTCATCACTTGCTAATTATTCAGGGTACTTATATTAATATCATATTCGACTTGCGAAACTATTATATTGTCTTCATACACTCACATCCTTGTAAAGTTGTCATGAATGGTTCTTGTAAACTATTCTGTTTCTTAGGTTATTCTTTCATTGCGGTTTCTTCTTTGAATTAATGTCGTAAAGTATAAAAATATAAATTCCTAAGAATTTTCATTTATTAAGCTTAGAGAGTGGGATAACTCTCTTGGTTAAAGTACTTCTTTTGATTCAAGAGATTTTGAAACCAATTCTCATATTAGGTCTTGTGGCTCTTTAGATACTTATAAATAAAAATTAGAAGCTTAATTATATTTTGCTTGCCCTTATTCAAAGAACGAGATCAATAAGAATAGCTCGAATAGGCTTTAGACTATGTTTGTATGGCATAATTTGTATCTCAACCCAAATGGCTTGGTCACTATTTTTTCCCTGAAGTTCAAATTATACTAATTTTGCTCATTAACACACACACACACACACACACACAAAAAGGGTTTCCAATCAACAAATTGGGAAAAAAAAGATTAAAAAAATCTTATTAAATCATTGGTTTGATCTCTCACTTCTTCACTAGGTCTTGAGTTAGGGTTTAAGCAAAATWGATCCATGACCCTAAGTAATCCAACCAAAACGTCCAAAAGTTATAGGTTAATGATTGATTTAATTGATTAGATCTACAAGTTTAGATGATGGTGTATTGCACTGTATGTTAACTGCTTCAATATAGTCAACAAAGGTCATTCTTCATCTAGGGTTATACACTAAACAACATATGCCATTTAAATTGCCGATTAATATTTTAATGATAGTTTAGGACGAAAATATTTCCAATAGCATCACAATGAAGTATTTTTTTTAAAGACCGTAAAAGGTAGGATTCATCCGATACAATTAAAAATTGAAAATTTAAAAAGACCTCGCATAAAGTAGGATTCATCCGAATCAATTAAAGATGTAGAATAACCCTTTTGAATTGTTTAATTTGCCCCCAAATGCACAAGTGCACTACCACTACATAAGTAATAATTATGAGCTACTTGTTATTTTTAGCATAAAGCACTTTTTCAATTGCTATTAATAGCTCAAAAAACAAGATCAAAATGAACCAGCTGATTCTATGTCTCCCAACATGAAAACTGCCTCTATTGCAACACTCCTCTTCCTAACTCTCTTATTTTCATTTGGTAATTGTTTATAACTCCTACTTTATTTTCTCAAGCTTCTAGTATTCCACAATTCTATGTTTTCTTTCTCCCTCAAAATTCATTCTTTTCATTTGTTATGATCATCATTTATAATCTGTTACAGGGTAAATCCTATATAATGCCATAATAAGAAAATTGGCATTAATATTTGGGGTCTTAATATCATGGATTAAAAACGATGAACTAAACTGCAAGGGTTTTTTTAGCAATGAAAAATACTTTACCTAATGTTTTGGCCATTTATTTTGTTACAAGTATTAATTTGGTGTATTTGTTTTTTTTTGACATGATAAAAAAAAAACAGGGTTAAAATCAGGGGAATGCCAAGTATGTACATATGGAACAGTTGAAATGGAGAGGTGCACAATCCCTCAATGTTCATCAGATTGCAGGAGCAAAGTCTCGCATTCAACCGGAAGATGCATTGCTATCGACACTTGTTGTTGCGTTGCTAGAACCCAAACGCATAAACATTAAGTAGCATATACTGATATTTCTGCGTTTGGCTGTTTTATATTACTCGTATCAGTTTATGTATCAATCTAGCGTTGTTGCTTTGCTGCAACGGAGTAAGTGAATGATTATGTACTGGCCTTTTCGAATAAAAAAGTTTTTGTATTAGCAGTGTAGAAGTTAAAGCGTTGCAATAAAATAAACAAATTCTACTGCTATTAGGACTTCTTCGGATTACATTGGACATATATTTAGCTAATGACTAACTACTACTCACTCGGATCTAAAATAGTTGATGCATATGAAAAAACACAAATATTAAGAAATGAYTAGGTGGATCTGGGGACCAATATGTAATGATTGGTAAAAAGTGATTTGGTTGAGGTATTGTAGTAATTAAAAAATGAAAAATGATAAAAAGGTAATAGGTCTCACAATTTTAAAATAGAAATGTAGTAAGTAAAAAAAATTGACCTACAAATAGAAAATGTGGCAACTATTTAAGATGGGAGAGAGTAGTAAAGAGTTGAAAGGAATTTACAATGGTCTAATCTTGTTTACATAGATAATTAAACGCCAAAAACTTTTGCTGAAAATAGAGGGTGCAACTAATTCCTATAATAGAAGCTGATTTGATTGGAATTTTTATCCAATATAAATTTTTATGATCTACACTTTTTTGATTTGACATTATCATGATAGTTTTTTGTTTTAATATTTTTCGAGTTGATTTGAATTTTTTATTTGGTTAATTTTAATAGTATGATGTTTTCTTAATTAAGCACTAGAATCACAACCTTTTTTTGTCTCATCGTGCATTGATCCAATTATATTGTTTAATGAAGAAAAGCATATGTTCTTAATCAACTTTATGTTACTACTAGAATCACTAGACTGGCATACGTTCTGAATCAACTTATGTTCACGAAACTTTAATGAAGTATGAAGTAGCAATTTAGCATGGTAAAAAAAGTGTACTAATTGAATAACATATGTTATCGTTGAGATGTATATCACACATGTAATCCACATTGAAATATTGAAGGGATGACGACTAATTATTAACCTTGATGGGCTACTCCTTATAGTATCAATTGGTTTTATAATGGAACATCGCCAAGTTTGTGTATGGTCATACTCTCTTTGTGTGTGCTTGTGTTGAGCCCGTAAAGTTAGGTATCAGAACCAATGATCTTAGTCCAATTATCAATCCTAGAGAAGGGAAAGCAAGTTGTGTGTGCATATGGAAGTTATTTGAAGCAATTAGTGTTGTTGCCTCAAGTAGAAGCTTGTTGTCCTCATGTTCAAAGTCCAAAGAATACCCAATGAAATAGTATGTGACCTATCCATATTGCAAGTCTAAAATACTAAACGAAGTCTGTAATTCATGTGAACTACCATACATACCCTTCCTCTTCTCCCCCTCCTTAACCACTCCACACCACCCTTTACACCTCACCCAACACTAGCAGCAAGCTAACACCTCAGACTAACTACCACCAGCCACCGGCCCACCACGTCGCAGCCCAGCCCAAGCCAACCATCACATCGTCGCCCAYCGCAGGTAAGCCACCGCGTTCTCCTGTTTTTGATTTTTTTTAAATAAAAAAACCGGGAGGCGCATGAGATAGGCGATCAACCCATGGTCATCGCGCCTGGGTTAGGCTCTGCCACAATGGGGGATGTGCCTAACCCAAGTGCAGCGGCCATGGGTTTGTTTTGGTTCAAGAGTAATTTAAGAAATTGTATTGAAATGTGGACATTTTTTCTAGTAGTTTTGGACTTCAATTAGCATTCTCCATTGCAAACTGATTGGTTTAACACTTGTTCGCACGAATTTTTTGCTAGACTATCACCTATTATAGTACTCTTATTATACATTTATGCGCAAATCTAGAAACTTTAATTTGATTTTATCTTTGACATTATTTGTAGAAATAATAACTAACTATGTCACTTCATCTTAATATTAAGTTGGCCTTAAGAAAACAGACAAAAGTACCAAATGGTGGTCTGAACAATGATGATCAGAATTAGGGCTATTCATGAGTTGAGCCTGCTCGGTCAAAACTCGGCCAAAGCTCGACTCATTGGGGCTCGACTCAAGCTCGAAAWTAAACGAGCCGATACACGAGCTATGCTAGGCTCGCCTTGAAAGCTCGTGAGCCGGCTCGAATTATTCATTTTGATAGGTCGTTTTACTCTCAAAAATAATTCCTAATTCCCCTAACTAGTATAGTCGGGTAAGTAGGGTCGAACCACTGTGGAAGGACAAAATAAAGTCACAAATTGAACCAAGTTCACTATCGCTAACAATCAAAAGTTGGAGTTTTTTTTTGAARGACTAATTGTKAGACAAAATAAGTAGCGACGAAAATTCAATTAATTMAAAACCTAGGGCAAAGAGGATCCACTATGCATCYATCATGATTCYAGAACAACAGTTGGGATAGGAATGAATTTAGGCAAAGGAATAAGTTACTCTCGCAATCGAATTCCACAACTAAYCAATAAAGTAGGCTATCGCGATTATCATTTAACAGTTCAAAGATAGAAATCCTTCACTCAAACTCGCAGCTCTCGCTTATAGAATTGAGTAAATAARACTTGCAAATTGGCCAAACATGCAATCAATCCAAAACCTATCAATTGAATTGCCAATACAAACCAAATTTAAACCCTAACAATCAAACAAGAATCATGATCTTTGTATAGTTTCACCAAGCCCTAGAAGTAAACTACTCACTATGCATATTGAAATTAACAACAAGTTCAATGATAGAATTCATGAGCATAAAGTAATTAAACAAGAATAAAAACAAGACCAAAAAAAAGGAATTGAACTAATACCTTCAAATGTGATTCAAATTGCAATGACAAAGCGTTAATTTACAATCCCCAAAGCAAGAACATAATAACCCTAAGTTTTCTCTCTCAAAGCTTACAAAGGAAGTGAAAAAACGTGTCTTTCAAAATCCCCCAAAAGCCTACATAACCCCTCGCACCAACACGAGGGAAAATGAAGAGTCGAGTAAAAAATAGACCGGACCCGGTCGGGTATGTGGAAACTCGGCCGGGTACGCAGCTCATACAAAAATATCACACTCGAAAATCACTAAGTAAAAGAGGTGACCCGACCGGGTATGTGGAAACCCGCCGGGTACGCAGGTACTTTAGTTTTACTTCAATGGAGACCCGACCGGGTATGTGGAAACCCACCCGGATATGAACTTGTTGCTCAAATTGACGTAATGCTCACCCSGCCGGGTATGTGGAAACCCACCCGGYTGCGTGTAGCGACTTTTTCTTCAAAAACGATACCTCCAAATTCTTCTAAGTACCAAGTGCAAACTCGGCCAGGTATCTGGAAACCCACCCGGGTATGAGACCCGGTTAGCACACAAATGAACTTTTGAGTAGCTTTCAACCTCCAACTAGCAAACCTCACTCCAAGAGTCGATTCCAAGCGTAATTCGACCATTGTTCCTACAAAATAAATAGGAAACAAACACTCCAACCAAGCATAAAATCCAATGGAAAATAGAGCAGAATATGAGAGAAATTGCTAGAAAAAGCTATGGGGACACGGTAAAAACACTATATAAAACACACACATCACATTTATAATAAATTATATAATGGTTTTATATATTTAAATTTTAAATTAATGAAAGATGTATTATTGAAAAATTGAAAGATGTATTTAAAAAAGAAAAAACCTTCCTATCCTAACGCCCAAGCCCAACTAGTGTACTAAACCAATTAACCAAATGCTCTCACTCAAGAAATCACTCACACATCACAGTAACACACTATACTCACAAAATCAATCAGACAACATCATGAAATGGTTGAAACCCTAAACACCCACGAAGCCAACTGTGGCGCACAGCTCACAGTGCTCCTTCCCACCGGCGCTCATACAGTCCTACCATCGGCGCTGCTACTGCGTTAGTTGCTGCACCACTCTGTTTCTACACTACTGCCATTGTTGCACCCCTCGACTACCCACCGACGCTCCTTCATTGCTGCTACGGTGCTACTCAACTACAATGATGGCCACTTGCCCACCTATGGTGCTGCCCACTTGCGATCTCGAGCTCGAGTGTAATACCCCGAATTTTTTTCCATGGCGTAATTTTATTTTGCGTCCCTTTTTCTAATAGTTTCTCTCTACGTCCAACTTTTATTCTAAGTTGATACGTTATTATTATTATTATTATTATCATTACTATTACTATTATTATTATTATTATTATTATTATTATTATAATTATTATTATTATTATTATTATTATTATTATTATTATTATTATGTATTAATTATTATTTATTATTATTATTTTATTATTATTATTTTATTATTATTATTAGTGTTAGTGTTATTGTTATCTTTTACTATTGCTATAATTGTTTTGATTGCTTGGACCACCTTTTATGTGACAAATTAGTCTAATTAGAGGTTCAATATTTTAGTGCACTAAACTTGAATGCATGTGATATGGAGGGCTTATTTAAGTGTGTAGTTTAAGTGTTTTTTTTTTCTCTAAAGCATAAATTGCTCTTTTATTCCTTTTTAACAAGTGATTTAAGCCTTGTTTACTTGCAAAACTTTTCATTGTCTTTCCTCTTAAAATTCAGAAAATAAACACCCTTTCTCTTCCTCTTGGACGGTTATAGGAGGCATTTGAGAAGAGGTTTTTGTTCCTATTAATTTTTATGCTTCAAGTTTACACTTAAACCATTTTTTCCCTCTTCTTCTCTCAAAAAAATAATAATAAAAATAGCAAACACACACAATCTTCTTTGTTGAGTTCCTTAAGTTTTGAATGATGACAAACCATTATAGGAAACATGATGATTAAAGTATGAATATAGTTGGTTCTGGGAACCAGCTAGTTTAAGATACTTGTTTCCCTAGACAAGTTAATATTTTAATGAAAATGCTTTGAAACTACTTGTTTATTACAGGGAACAGCTGATTGCATAAGAGCTCATTCACTGGTGCAGAACCAGTACGAGCTGTTTCCTTGACTGTTATTCTGAAGAACAGTCATAATATCTTTTGTTGCATGTTAACATTGTTATATGTGCAGTAATAAATCGATTCCAAGACTTGAGTGTGAATCCTTTCGAAGATATTTCGAAGAAGAAAGCTGTACTCAAAGATTGAAGTAATTAAAGGAAAGATTCAAGTTCTTGAAGATTGCATGAAGATTCGAAGAATTGTAATTTAGAAGTTTAAATTAAGGATTTTCATGTAATATGCTCTGTAGTGTGATTAAATGGAAATGAACTAAATGCTTAAGTGTTTTTGAGTATGTTGTGAATTCTGGTACAAAGCTTGGAACTGAATTCACAACACACTCAAGGAACAAGCTGGGGAACCAGCTGAGTCCTGAATGGAATGTGGCTGCGGTTTTGAAAAGGGTTTTTCTAAAATTTTCAAAGGATATTTTGAAAGATTATTTGCAGCTGGAATTATAGATGGATATATGTATATTACCTTAAAACTAGGAGTATATATCTTGTTCGTCCAAAATCTAGGATAAAATCGAACAAGATAAATACTTTCCATAAACTAATCTTGCCTTGTTTGGCAAGAATAGATTTATGGAAACTAGGGTTAAGTTAATATAAATATACGTCTATACTTCACATTCTAGAACTCTCTCCACGATTAAAAAGAGAAAACTACTTTGAGAGAAAATACAAAAGCATTAGTTCATAACCATCGAGTCATACACGAGCATACATTGAGCATACAACATTCTCTTACTTAGCCTTCTAAGAAGTATTCATAAGAGAAGAATATTGTTCTTGTAAAGGCTATCAACAGAGGGGTTGAAAGCCTGGGTAGTGTTGTGAGTTCAAACACAAAGTTGGACTTACGAGTGTTGAGTCGAAGTGCACATCAGAGTTGAGTTGGGGTGTATTGGTTCCCGGAGTAGGGAAACAGTAGAGTGAGCAAGTTCTTTGTTTTTCAAGAGTTGATTAATAAAGAGCTTAGGGTAGGAGGACATAGCCCAGAGTTGGGTGAACCTCGTTAAATACTGTGTGTTCTTTACTGCTTTATTTACATTCCGCTGCGTATAGAACCAGCCCAACTGGTTCCTTATTATAAGATCAAAAGCAAAAAGAAAATTGGTCATAGTCGATCATACTCATTCACCCCCCCTCTTGAGTATCTCAGAACCTTCAATTGGTATCAGAGCCAAGGCTCTGTAAGAGTAAACATCTAGAGAAGTCAAGCATGTGTATCAAGAATTAGGTGCAATCGGTTATGATAGCAAAACACCAAGTTTAACGGAAGCAACTATGCATGGTGGAAACAAGATCAAAATGTAATTATGGGGATTGACTATGAGTGCTGGCTCGTGGTCAAAACGGTCCAACAGATCATGAAGACTAACTCTGAGGGAACAAGACTCCAAAGAAAGACAGTGAACTGGTGACTGCAGATTACAAGTTGCTGGAGAAAAATGCCAAAGCAATGTCAATTCTACAACAGGCTATAGGTGAGGCAGAGTATAACCAAATTTCTGGAAGCAACAGTGCAAAAGAAATTTGGGATACTCTTGAACTTGCTTATGAAGGAACCAGCGAGGCAAAAAGATCCAAAATTGATTTGCTAATGTCTAAAATATGAATTATTTGCTATGAACAAGGGTTGAAAGATTAATGATTGTTTTCGTAGATTCATGACAATAAACAATGATCTTAGTATCCTTGGGAAAATTTTTCTGATGAGGATCTTGTGAGAAAAGTATTGCGCAGTTTAACAGATGCATGGACAGCCAAGATCACTGCTATTTTATGAGCCAAAGATTTGTCTACATTGTCTCTTGGAACAGCTGATTGGTTCCTCATGACACATGAGTTATTGATGACTCTAAGACTGAGAAGGAACCAGCCAGAGGCATAGCCTTAAAGGATAGTAAAAGAGGATGAAGATGAGATTGGCATGATAGCCAAAAGATTTGAGAGAACACTCCGAGATCAGAGGAAGAACTTCAAAGGTAAAAATTTTAAGAAAACTAACTCATCTTCTGTAGGGTGTTTTAAGTGTGGAGAGAAGGGTCATCTAATCAGAGATTGTCCAAAGTGAAAGGACAACAGTCCAAGTCTGGAGAAAAGCGAGCTTTCAAAATGCTATGATAGCATCAATGTGGGTGATTCTGACTCAGGATCTGATGAGGATGAAGAATCACCTAACCCTAGTGTTTGCATGACTGCCTTTGCAAGCATCGAGGGAAACAACTTGAAAATTTATGTTAACTTGTTTGATTTTACTAGCTTAACCTGTTTTGGATTTAATTGGTCTTTAGTTTATCTCATTTGGTTTATATTCACTGTTTTGGTTTTGTTCTCATATTTACTAGAGATATTATTGGATAGCTTTGTGTCTTTGAATCGAATCCTTTTTATTTAAGCCTTTCGTTTATTCTTTGTTTAAGTTCGAACATGCTGTGTTAATGATGGTCTAGTTATTGGCCACTAAGTGGCAAATTTTTGTGGTTTTAGATGATGCAGGTGAGGAGTGATTTGTTTTGGAGCTGCTGGGGAAAGAGCTACTGAGAGACTTTAGGATTACCCCTTTAATAATTCGTAACTTTGTGTAGACGTTTTGAATTGCTTTAAGTTATTGGAGATGTTGCTCCTTGGATTTGAATGTAATAACTTTACTTTAGCTTACTTTGGAAGGTTTTTAATTTTTCCGCATCTTTTGAGACCCTACTTAGTGTCATTGTTTCCGCCAATGCACCTATAATAAGACGGGTCGTTACATCGAGCTTAGAGCCTCGAGTTGAGCTCCATTATCGAGCTAACAAGCTCCAGCCGAGCTCAAAATTTGAGGCTCGATGAGCTCGAGCATCAAGACGAGCCTCTATACAAGTGTCACGTGCTCGAGCCGAGCCTAGCAAGGATCGGTCTCGGCTCGATCGTTAACAGTCCTAATCAGAATGCTTAGTTCTAATGGGCTAGAGAACACGTTAATCTTTTTCCAAGTTGCTATTGCAAACACAAACACAGTACGCGTAAAACTATCCCGAGGACGCCCAGGAAATCCCTTGATGGTCAAGTTAGTGTAAGAAGGATAAGGTAGGATCATTAGATATTTGTGAATGTTATTGACCGTGCTTATGTAATTGGAAGGTTGTGTGATTCACATGAGTGAGTTGTCCACTCTTTATACACTCATTGGGTTGGTTACTTCTTCTTGGTCTATCTCTAGTATCATGGAAAAATAAAAAAACAACATACAATTTCTCACTCCTGTCCAGAAGTTGAATATCATTGAATGCAATTAACATGTGAATTGAAATGGTTGAAGTAACTTCTCGGGACTGTGTGTGCAACATGATAAAGGTATGAATGTGTATTGTGACAGTCAATCTTCTTTATATATTGCTCAAGTTCATGTGTTTCATTAACGTACAAATCTTGTTGAAGCACACTGCATTTTGTGAGAGATGCGGTTGTGATGGTATGATTACACCATCATATGTGTCTACGAGATATTTTTACCAAGGCTTTAGGAAAAGTCAAATTTGAGTTTCTTATTATAAATATTTTTTAAAATTAGATGTTACATTTTTTTCATAGTCTTCAATTCAATTGATGGGTATGAGAGATAGAGAGAAAAAATAAGTAAATGGGGCCCATTTGTCGATGTTATTAGAGGAAGATAGAGATATGCTATTAACCTAGCAGGAAGCATAGGTACATGTGGCGTGTCCGACATGCAAAATTAGAGTGTCCAACTTTTTATTTTATGTATCGGACATGCGGACAAATATAGAAATTGGGACACATGCGAACAAGTTTGAGTTTTTTTAAGAACCAAGTCTATTTTCTTTTTCCTAAAAAAAAAACACTGAAATCAATCATTTCTCCCCCAAAGCCCACTAAACAAACCCAAACCTCCTCTTTTCTCTTCTCATTTCAACTACTTCTTGCCACTCTCTAGCTTTACTTCACTAACTAGTTTCTTGGCTTGGGCGTTGTCCTAGTCCAAGGATATGGGTATGTTAATCATGTGTTGGTTGCTACTCATGTATTTCTTGTAGTCATAGATTTGCATATCTTATGTGTATTTACAAACTAAGAATTGTTTTTTCTTTTTGAATTTTGATCTAAGAACCCACTTAGATTATAAGTAAGCTATGTGATGAAGTAGCCTAATCTGAGTTCAATTGTCACAAATTGCTTACATACTAAGTTATCTAAGAGGGTTAAAGTAAGTATACACATTAAAAAACACTCATTTAAAAAACAGAAATTAATGAATGAAATGAAATCCGAAATTGCTCAACTTCTTCCAAATGCACACGAAAATTACTATTGTACTTTTGAAAAAGGGGAAAAGTACATTTGATTTTGCATGTTTGTAGTTTTTGTTTCAAGCTCTTCAACTGCATTTCTATTTTTCCTTATTTTGCGATCAAATGTAATAGAAGAAGGCTAGAGCTATCGTATATTTGAGCAAATGAGTCCCATAAAAATGATTGATGCTAATTTTAGTCAGCTAAGAACAGGAAATAACTGGTTAGAGAATTTTCAAATGTCATCATTAAGTCTTCGTTGTTGTGCTTCTTCATTATGTTTTTTTCACTTGGCTTTCCTCATCATCTTCGTCCCTACGTTTTGAGCTTATAACATGTCAGATTGGTTATCTAAATAGTGTAGTTTTATGTTTTTTTAGATTATATTATCTACTCGGCAATGTGTTTCTTACATTGTTCTTACGCTCCGTTTTTGTGCTTGGTATCCGATGTGAACTTTTCTGGACATCAAGTGTGCTGCTAATCCTGCTATCATTGTTTCATCTCACTTGATGACTTTTCTTCCTTGTTTTCAACTAGTTTGTCCTCACATTTGGTTCCCTCTTTATCCTGCGATAATGTTTGATTTTTTTTGTTACATAATATTAATATTCTCTAGTTTTTTTTTGGAATTTCCACACTGTACCATTGTACCTTTCGATTCCATTTGATACCACGCATTATAATTTAATCATAGATACAATATTTCACACGTGCTAATCCAATTCAATAAACTAAATTAGAATTTGCTATAATAGGTAACCATGGTTAGGCATATGACTTTCACTAAGTGACCACAACTAAAACTGTAAAACAACAATTAATTACCCTACGCCTACCCACCTCATTGTTACTGACTTTTCAATAACCTGTCTTTTTGCTTTTGAATTTTGGCACCATTGGACTTCCTCTTCATCAAGTTTCTTCATTGCTTTAGTTACGAGTTCCTTTCTTTAATTCTTCATATTTTTGCAAGCTCATCTTCTTCCTCTGTCATTTGAAGTCGTTTGAAATGTAAGTTTATTGATTTATTCTCAATTTCGTTCAATTTGTTTGGTTTATTTTGCCCGAATAAAATGTTGATCAATGAAAAAATGTATGATTTTGGCATGTGAATTTTTTTGCTTGGCTTTTGCAATTTGGGTAATGTAATTAGTTGTATATGTTCTTGTGAAGTCGAATTTTGCATAGGTATGCCATGAATTTTCAGATTCAAGTAATGTTTTTGGTTTATTTTTACTGCAATTTTAGTGATTAATGGATAATGAATGAATTTGTATGTGTTTTTTTTGCTTCTTACTTGTAATTTTGTAAATTTTAGATTCAAGTAATTTTTTGGGTTTATTTTAACTGCAATTTTAGTTGTTTAGTGGAATTTTGCTTAGCATTGCATCACGTATCAGAATCAAGTAATTGTGTTGTTGACTTCTTGCTTTGGGTTCTTTTGGTTTTTTGTGTTTCTATGCATATGCAGAATGGAGTGAAAAAAATTCTAAAATTTACATCTCGAGGGTCTATGTTGATATGAAGAAAACATAGATAGGTTTCATTACTTGACATTGTTACTGCTTATGAGGACAAAGCTAGGCTTTTAGGGTATACCCTTCTGTTAACTAAACTTTAGCTACGAATGAAACATGAGGAATTGGAATATGAACAGTGACAAAGATGCTATATGACTATGATTAAGAGAATGTCAGGTTCTTCTACTAAGACATTTTCGGTTAAGTCTTGTAAGAAGACCAAGTGAGCTTAACAATTGGGTGTTGCAACTAGCTTAAGAAAGACATTGAACCAAGAAGTTGAAATGGTGAGTGTTTAACCCTACTGTTGATTGCTTGAGATTAAACCCTAGGCCCGAGAAATTAGCAGGCAAGGCGAAAAAGTGTTTGCTATTGAATGTGTGTGATTTTCCTACTTGAATTTTGATATGATAAACACACCACTTTTGAAACTAAACTAGATATGCAAGTTCTATTTGCTGTGCAGAAAAAAGAACAAGTTACAATGATTTGTAAAGATGAAGCTCATGTGAAGCTACATCTCGAAGGATTGCATGAGACTAAGCTTTCAAGAGTTATTATGATTAGGTCTTAGTAAAAATGTAAGTATTTTGATTGATAAAAAGCATTATAAAGGTCAGTATTAAAGAGTTGAGCAAGTGGACTATAACAAGTAATCTCGGTTGGCTTGTTCATAGACAAACTTCAAAGTAAATTGAGTTTAGCTGGAAACAGTTTGGGAACAATTCAACCAGTCCTCTCAAGTTTAACTTCCTAACATCCGTATTTTTGGAAAGTTTTATTCCGCGTTTAAAATTGATTTGAAAATAAACGGAATGGAAAGAAGGTTTTTGTACGAAAAACCTTCTTAAGTATGGAAAGTATATTGTTTAAGTTCATAAACGATGATTTTATTGCTTGCAATAAAATAAGTAATATATTTTCCGTGAATATTATTTATTTCCAAGGACAATATTTCTTATGATCTCATGCAAATACTTACAAAGGCTTACTTAGCGGACTTTGTACAACACAAACCCTAACATTTCGCGAGTCAAAAAACTGAAGAATCATACTTGCAAAAGATCTCTCATAATATATGACCTAGCATTACATCCATCAATACACTTTAGGTTTAATTTACTCTCATATCCAAGCTTAAGGCTATTTGTTATTTGAAAAGACAAGTGTTGTCAAGTGAGTAGATTAAGAAGTTTAAATTTGCTGGGAACTTGTCGTCGGGGAATCAAAGTTCATTTGAATCAACCATAGTTGAGTTATTGGGTAGAATTCCCAAAGTGGAAGTTGGATTCAAAGTTCATTTTTTTAATCATCATATTTCGGTTTATTGTGTATCTTTTGTCATCAGGGGTGATTAATTAAAAGAGTGAGAGTGACGTGGAGGACGTAGACTTATTAGAAGTCGTAAATCTCGTGAACCTATGGATGTGTTTATTATCTTGCCAATTTACTTTCCGCTAGCTGAAGAACTGGTTCTTAACTAGTTTAACTAATCAAGAAATTTACAGCATACACTTATACTCAACTTCCCCCCTCTTGAGTACAACTATGCACTTTCAATTGATATCGAGCCTAACTTCTTGAAAGGGGTTAACAATAGAGAGGAAGATAAAGATGTCTATTCAAAGATAATGTCAATGGAAACGGAGATCGAGCTGCCCAAGTTCAATGGAACCAATATCCATGGTGGAGATTTGCATGAAGCAACTTTATCATTGGCCATTGACTATGAGTGCCCTGATGATTGTAAAAATGGTCCAAGGCAAAGGTTGCTGCTATTTGATGGACATAGAAGAAAGTGAATACACTTCACAGTCTTGAAGACTTTTGAGAAAAATGCCAAAGCCATGTCTCTCTTCACGAAGTATTGTGCCTGAACAATGGGCAAGTCCGTATCTTAGCATGCTCTTTTTGCTAAAGAAATATGAGGAAACCCTAGAATTAAGCCTAATGAAAGAATAGTGAAGTCAGGAGATCTAAGGTGATATGCTATGTCCAAATATGAAAAATATAAGAGTTATGTTTACTCGCTTATATGTCCTATTATAAATGAAACTGAAAATCTCTTGGCAAAGCTCACTAGTGAAGATATAGTCAGACAATCTAATGAGTTTTGACAGGTAAATTGGCTGCCCAAGGTTACCTGCTAATACAAGAGGCCAAGAGTCTATTCCACTTGAGCCGGTAGAAAACTCATTAGTCTTAATGACACATGAGATGTTTAGTTGATTCAAGGAAGAGATTACATACCAAAAGTCTGTGGCTTAGCCTTTGAAAGGAGAGAGAAATGAGAAGGATTCTGGATGAGATAGGGTCTCATAGCAAGAAGATCGAGAGGAGTCTTAGATCTCAGTACCAGAGGAAAGTTCTTGGAAGAACAAGGGCAACTTAAAAACTAGTACCAGCCACTGGTTGCTATTAAGTGTGTGTGAAGCTAGACACAATGATTTAAAGATTTTCCAGCATGGAAAAATTATAAGGACGAGACAATGAGAAGAAGATAACTAAAAAGACCATGCTTGCGGCTTGGGGAGATTCCAGACTCAGTTGGTGAAAGCGAGGGACGGCGAGGCTCTTTTGTGTAAACAACTATGTTGAAGACGTAAGACCAGAGACAAACCAGTTCGGGTAAACAGAAAGGTCACTGTGTCTCATGGCAGGAAGCAGCCTTCAGACAAGGAACAAGTAACTATCTCTGAATGCAAGATCAAAGAGGTAACTTTGATGAGATGAGTTATAAGTTTTATAGATTCTACTAATAGAAACAAAATTTAAAGGTAATGCTGCTACAAGGCTAACAAGAAAAAAATTAAAAGAAACAACACGAAATTTAGACCTAATGTGATATGCCCGTTCTATTGAACTGAAACTTATTTGTAAATATGAAAGAAAAAATTTCAGAGCTGAAAATAAGTTAATTTAAAAAGAATATGGAAACTTGAGTTTACTAAAACCACAGTCGATTTACTGGAGAATTTTTATATTCAAAAAATGACAAGGTTTTAGTAAACTTAACGCTGAAATGGAAGGAATAATATTCGAGTTGCTCAAACAGAAAGAGTTTAACTCTAGAAACATGCTGATTTATATCTAGCTCATAATTATATGATTGATGATGTTGAAAGATTGTTCAAATAGAGAAGTATGTCAATCAATAAAAAACTCTCTTGCTAGCACTATGTGGCAAATGTTTGTGTCGAAGATTTGTGTTTGAATCATGAGGGTAAGAATTGTGATTTACAAACGGAAATATTTCAATTTTAAAGAAAAATATCAACATGGAGTTCCTCTGGTAATCAAGATTTTGATATGAATCTTTACATTTAGAATATGAAGGTAAATCTATGATCTTTCAAGCCGAAACTATCACAAACTACAAAAAAGAAAAACATTGAGACCACTAACTGATCTAGACTTGGAACTAGTTCAAAACTTAAAGTTGAGCTTCATAAGGGAAAAATTGGATCTTGCCATTGCTGCAGAATTATAATGAAGCTAACTTAATAAACTTGCAAAATCAAGGGAACATGATTTGAGGATTGCCTAAGACAGATGAAGCAGGTTGCTGATGCTCAAAGTACTCTAAATATCCAACCTTAGGAATTCAGAGGTTTGGATTAGGAATATACAGGTTCTAGCTCCCACAGCCACAAAAGTTAGGCGGAGATGGTGCTTGGATTTTTGAATTCAAAGCGAGCCGGTAGTATGTGTGTTGTAATGTGACATGCAGGTTTGCACTATGGTTAAGAATGGGACATATGATTTTGATCATGCAGATTAAACAAAAACATGATAAAAAAAATCAGTCACATGTCTCAAAAGGTTAAGATCCTAACGAGGTCACTAACAATATCGGTCCAAAAAAGGAAAAACATGATAAATAAAAGTGATAAGTGTGAAACAAATCTAGGTAGAAAGGACAGAGCCAAACCGAATTACCATAAGAACAAGGAACCCAAGAAAATTTGTTCCTAAGACTAAACCTTGATTTGTTTGTGCAGGTTTAGAGTGAAAGGAAATGCCATATTGTATTTTGGGATATGTTCTCAAGACACAGTTCGGGATGAAAATATCAATTCTTTCACTCGTAGCCTATGAGAGAAGGAAAGTGTCACCTTCGGAGATAATCAGCAACAGGTTTGATCAAAGGTATAGTAAGGTTGTAAGACACTTCTCAAGCAAATTGATTATGTTTACTTCGTTAAGTTTTTGAAACACAACCTCTGGTATTTCCCAACTGTCGTGACCAAGGGAACCATGTTGAATTTAAAACAATTTTTGTCAACATAATAACACTGGAAAAAAAAGATTGCGTCCGCTAGGGTTAAGACATAACAATGTTTACATAAATTTTTGATCAGATTCCTAAAAACCAGTGCTACTTGTCCAGTTTATTCGAATGATGACATTGGCTTGCATAAAGGCTTGGACATGTAAGTTTTTCTCGAGTTAAAAAATTGCCATCTCCAAGATTTGGTTACTGTAGGACGGGGTGCAGCCCCTCGCGTATACAGCAAGGGCCGCGGCTTGGTACGTACATCGAGGTTTGGGCTTGAGCCACGAAACACCTCGACGTGAGTGCGTCTGGTTAGTGTTGTTCGAGTAAGGGTGTAGGAGTAGGGCCGCGCTCCTCAGCGCTATAGCGCCGGCGGCGGCTTGTACTACATCGGAGGTAGCTTTGCGTGGGCTTTGAGCCACGGATCCCGCACGTGAGTTGCGTGGGTAGTGTTGTCGAATGAGGGGAGTCGCCACCGTGCCTAGAAAGGTTATCACGACGCCCGAAACCGTTGTGCCAAATCAATGGCCCCACATCAATCAAAGTAACAGTCTGTGGGTTCGGGAGACATGGTACGAATCAGATCTGTAACCCAATTCGCCGCATGTAGCGGCTCTATTCGGTCTCATCTGCCCATTCCATTCATCCATGATTATTGAATGCACATCACTTACGTTTTTTAACACCTTAGCAACGAACTAAACCCTAAAATACAATAAAGTTGTTACTATTAGCACAGAGAACTACCTAACCTAGAACTTGTGACCACTTGTATTAATCATGTTAAAAGGTGCCTTAAAAACAGGTTGTCATAGCTTAATCCGATTTAAAGTGATTCACATAATTTTCGGTCTATTGTTTAACAAAAATATATACACAAAGTTATACAACAATGACCAATATGCAATAATATGAAAGTGCGTAAACATTCAAGTATTGCAAACTCACTACCTAAATCTGTAAAGAAAACAAAAGTTAGTTTGTTAAAACACAATGGAAAACGAATCCTTTGCCTTGAATCGGCTACATAAAACAAAGAGAAAACATGAGTCATGATAAAAAGACAAGCGCAATGGATCTTTCCGCCTTGAATTGCTATACCAAGAATAAGAATCGTTAGTATATGACACATGAAATATAATAAGAAATGAAATGAAAAGTAAGAAAACCAAAAAACAATGAAAACCTTGAACACATTGTGAAAAACCCTACATATTTCATTGAACAATTAAAAAGTGAGTCTACATTCGTTTTAATTTACATTAAAAACTCATAACAATGGTTAGTCAAAATTAAAAGAAAGTGAGGGAGAATTATTGGTGAGTATCTCAGAATTCAACCCTTTGTTATCGCTTGTTGATCGAAAAGAGAATCGATGCTTTGAATTAAAACGAATGCGTGATGTGTTAGCAGGTGTTTTTTAGAGAGAGAGAAGAGAAGAGTATGCGTAGAAGTGCGCTAGAAGTGTAAGACGTCGAGGTATGAGTCGTGCTTCCCCGGGACTGAGCAAGGCAAGAGTGTATTTATAGCACGAGGCCATTTATGAGCAAAAAAACCCGCGTATATGCGCTGTATTGAGCGTAATACTGCTTCTGCGTTATATACGCTCATATAAGGCATATTATACGCTGCCACCTTCCATAAGTTTTTTGGCAACTTCGTATGGCTGTTATGAGCGTATAATACGCAGCATATGGAGCGTATATAGTCCGTGTTACAGCGTTATAATACGCTTCAATATCTGCGTAATATAGCCGATTGATTGGCGTATATATTTCCAAAAACCTCGAAATATTTTGATTTCCTGCCGATTTTATTCGTGATATTTCCCTTGATATGACGCCACCTAGACAACCTTCGCTCCCAACAGGAGTTCTAGAATGTTCTAAGGTTCCACGTATTTCCGAGTATTTTTCTAAATTATTCATGTATTTTTCGCGTATTCGCGTATTTAAACATTGCCAAAATTTCATAGAAAATCATAGAAAATCAGAAAATAATTTTAAAAATACTGGCGGATTCAAAAAACATGTGACGGGACCATGATTGAAATCAAAAAGCATGAGAATCGCTTAGAAAACCTTTGAAAACCCTTGAGAACGAAAAAATATTTTTGCCTGCCTTTGACCTTTGCTCATATTTCCGAGATACGACCATCGCGTATTTCCAACTTTCGTGAGTTCAAGGCATCCTTTTCTGAGTCGAAACAAACGCGAGAACGTATGTTTCCATCACGGATTACTCAATTTGGAGAACACATTTTCAGTGTCTACAAGAAGCCCCACTTTGACTGAGTCTTGAAGAGACGTAAAGTCTCGTAAGACGAAGTCAAAAGTATCATTCGGGACGGAGAGCAATCAAGACGTTCTGCGATCCTGATTACCTATACGCCTGAAGTACCTGCCCAAAACAAATGTTAGTTTTACACTTACCGCGTCCCATGCGTGTTGTGCCTCGGAAGCGCCATGGATCCTCGGTGGTTTCTCCGCTACGGCTGACCTTGCTTTTCGGGAGAGTTGCTGTGTGTGTGCGGAAATTTCTAGGTGCGGGAGAAAATTTCTAAAACCCAAGAATGCGCGGAACTTCTTGACGGGGAAGATTCCAAAACCCGAAGCATGGTTGTGCTGCATTTTCTGTAGAGGAAATCGAAACCGAAAGATGGTGTTTGCTGAGATTTTGTACGGAAGAAAACCGTAGACCCGAAAATGTATTTGCTTGAGATTTCTGTAGCGGGAGAAATCGTAGACCGAAGTTGTGGACTATGTGGAACTTTGGCGCGGGAGAAGATTCCAAACCCGAGAGAGAGTGTGTATGCTTTGGAGGTTGCTTGAAACGTCGACGTTTGAATGCTTGAAGAATTCTGTGGATTATACTCAATAAGGTATTTTTGGTAAATTTTGCTGTTGGCGGGGTAATGTTGTAATTTGCCAAGGTTTTTGAAAGTGTGCCTAATATTCCCGGGAGTTTTGAACGACGTTGGATGATCGAAATAATGCGCGACAAGCCAAGAAGAAAAATGGGAAGGCAGCGTTGAGCGTATATCGCTCAAGACTGCGTAATATACTCTCAGTATCTGCGTATATACGCAGATCTTTCAGCGCTATATAGCTGCTTTGGGAGTGTTTTATTCCAGTTTGCTCGTGGCCTTTTGTCATATTCTCCATTTTTGCTGCTGAATTCCGAGCCTTTGGCTTGGCTTTCTCCACAAACATTGCCCGAATTCTTGCTATAATCTTCCACATCCAAGAGAGTTAGAGAAGCTATTCCCTTTGAAGTTCACTCTCAAATTCAGGTATATCCCTTCATTCTGAATTTTTGTCTCATTCCTTGAAATTTTAAGGGATTTTGAATGTCCATGATTCATCTTGCTTGAAATTTGCTCATGTTTGATGCTTGCACATTGTTTGGCATTGTGTAGTGCTTATGCTTGTGCTTGTTTTGTTTGAATTTTGAGATGAAACCTTGATGAATATGTTGCATTGACACATCCCTTAATTTGGCCGAATTTCTTACCCATCTTTTGGCCAAATTTTGTTCGAATGTGCTTTTGTAATTTGGCCTCAGGTTTGCTTGGGAGCTTTGGAAGTGAATTCTTCTTTTGTGGTTGACTTTGATGATTTTGGGCTTGACTAATGATGAACTACTTTGAAACAATGTTTTGTATGCCTTGAGTAAACCCCAAAGCTACATAAATTGATGATTGCTTGCTATTTCAAGACACTTCTCAAAGACTTGAAAACACTTTGATGATGAGCTTTGAATTCTTTAATCGATTTCAAAGCTTGTCCCTAAACCGTTGCATATTATTCATAGCTTGATACGAAGCCAAATTTACGTGACCACAAAGCTCATTCTATGCTTCACCATGCTCCTACTCAAACAATTGCTGTTTAGAATTCGCAAGCATAATGTCGAGCCCCGAATTTCTTAGCGATGATATTTGTGATTTAGCTTTCATCACACATGACTCTAAACCATTATTTCAAAGTTTCATTCATGTAATTTTATCCTGAAATTGAAATTGTTTGCCTATCACTACAATGGACAACTTCGAAACTTTATTCCAAAGCTATGCACGTATGCATAAGGCCTTTGAATGAGCTAATTTGCTTATTCATATGTGTGTTGGTTTTCACTACACAAGACCTTAGACACTTTATTTTTCAAAGCATTTGTAATGGTAATGCTTGTGTCATCAATCTTGCAGGGCTATTACACTCTAAGTGTTTAGTTTTGTTCTGTATAGCAGTTATGCTGCCGATTTATTTCCTAATTATTTGTATTCTCTTTGTCAGCACTGGCAGAACTATGGAGAGATTCCGAAGGAGGTAGGGACGTCCTACCCGTTTCTGTCGGAAGAATGCCTGGAAATGCCCATCCGGTCCTCCCAGATATGTTATGGGTGCTATAAAGGGAAACATAATAATCGTCTCGTCCTACTTCAGGGAATTGTAAAGCATCATGCCTTTCTCTTCTTCCTTTCTTTGATGGATAGGTCATTTATTGAGTTTGTTTGCTTGCAGAGAACTATGACCTGCGAGGATACGGTCATTCTCACGGGGTGGCAGCTTTTTCTGCTCAGACAACACTTGCGACCCAGAATTCATGGGACTTATGGAGCAATACAGGTGGGGGGGGGTGGGGTTTCATCACTTTGTAGAAACCATCAAAGCAATACTGATCCGGGCTCCTCATCCTTTCATTTTGCATTGTTGGAGGTGGTTCTTGGGACACGACAACACTTTCCACTTCCCATGGGGTGAAATGACTATCCACGCCTTTGACTTTGCTATGCTCACAAGCCTGACTTTTCTACCGGCAACTATGTGATTGAAACTCTTTTCTGAACACTAGTTCAAGAATTCCTCAGCTGCTGGCCCATTGTGCTTCCTTTCGAAGAAGGAGAAGCATGTAAGCCGGGGTACTCTTAGAGGGGTTGTGGATCCGGATGACGTTACTGGGTCACAACGAGTCGCATTATCCTGCTGTTGATGATCAACAGCTTCTGGTACAGATGCCTGGGGCCTGAAGGCCCGTTGCCACGTTGCGTTATCTGCTTCTTTGAGGGATTTGGACCAAGTTCAGAATTATGAGCTGGGCACGGTTTGGGTTAATGCTCAGCTTGCTTGTGAGCATGAGGAAAGCTTGCCGGCAGTTAGATTGTCGGGTGAAGTGGCGATTAGAGCCACATGGCGAGTGATCGAGGTACTATTTGCACCTTCTTCCTTTGGTCTTTCTCTCACTTAACATGTTGACTTACTTGTGATGTTTTTGCAGCTCTGACTTATTCTTATCTTCGCCCTCTACCCCAGCGCTCCTGGCCATCCACAGTACCCTGCTGCTATGTGTTGGGCGCGGCGTCAGACCTGAGACCCCAAGATGCTCTGATTGACACTCGAAGAAGATCAAGCCTATGAAGGCTCACGAGTAGATGCTTGCCCCTGGTTTCTTCTTCTTTTTCACTTTTAAATATTGTTGTGACTTTCCCATGCTCTTTAAACATAGGTGCACTTTCGTCCTTTTCGGAGTTGATCATTCAGTTTGCTGCCTTAGAAAAAGAAGCAATGATGATCACGGTCGATGAAGGGAGCAACGT
>SNQN01001545.1:0-15605 GCA_008642245.1 Bassia scoparia | reverse complement strand
GAAGATATTCGAAGAAGAAAGCTGTACTCAAAGATTGAAGTAATTAAAGGAAAGATTCAAGTTCTTGAAGATTGCATGAAGATTCGAAGAATTGTAWTTTAGAGTTTAAATTAAGGATTTTCATGTAATATGCTCTGTAGTGTGATTAAATGGAAATGAACTAAATGCTTAAGTGTTTTTGAGTATGTTGTGAATTCTGGTACAAAGCTTGGAACTGAATTCACAACACACTCAAGGAACCAAGCTGGGGAACCAGCTGAGTCCTGAATGGAATGTTGGCTGCGGTTTTGAAAAGGGTTTTTCTAAAATATTTTCAAAGGATATTTTGAAAGATTYTTTGCAGDTYYAATTATYGATGGATYTATGTATATTACCTTAAAACTAGGAGTATATATCTTGTTCGATCAAAATCTTAGGATAAAATCGAACAAGATAAATACTTTCCATAAAACTAATCTTGCCTTGTTTGGCAAGAATAGATTTATGGAAACTAGGGTTAAGTTAATATAAATATACGTCTATACTTCAACATTCRAMAACTCTCTCCACGGATTAAAAAGAGAAAACTACTTTGAGAGAAAAATACAAAAGCATTAGTTCATAACCATCGAGTCATACACGAGCATACATTGAGCATACAACATTCTCTTACTTAGCCTTCTAAGAAGTAATTCATAAGATGAGAAATATTTGTTCTTGTAAAGGCTATCAACAGAGGGGTTGAAAGCCTGGGTAGTTTTGTGAGTTCAAACACAAAGTTGGACTTACGAGTGTGAGTCGAGTCGCACATTCAGAGTTGAGTGTGGGGTGTATTGGTTCCCGGAGTAGGAAACAGTAGAGTGAGCAAGTTCTTTGTTTTTCAGAGGTTGATTAATAAAGAGCTTAGGGTAGGAGGCATAGCCCAGAGTTGGTGAACCTGTTAAATACTGTGTGTTCTTTACTGCTTTATTTACATTCCGCTGCGTATAGGAACCAGCCCAACTGGTTCCTTATTATAAAGATCAAAAGCAAAAAGAAATTGGTCATAGTCGATCATACTCAATTCACCCCCCCTCTTGAGTATCTCAGAACCTTCAATTGGTATCAAGAGCCAAGGCTTTATTGTAAGAGTAAACATCTAGAGAAGTCAAAGCATGTGTACTCAAGAATTAGGTGCAATCGGTTATGATAGCAAAACACCAAGTTTAACGGAAGCAACTATGCATGGTGGAAAAAGATCAAAAATGTAATTATGGGGATTGACTATGAGTGCTGGCTCGTGGTCATAAACGGTCCAACACGATCATAAGAACTAACTCTGAAGGAAACAGACTCCAAAGAAAGACAGTGAACTGGTGACTGCAGATTACAAGTTGCTGGAAGAAAAATGCCAAAGCAATGTCAATTCTACAACAGGCTATAGGTGAGGCAGAGTATAACCAAATTTCTGGATGCAACAGTGCAAAGAAATTTGGGATAACTCTTGAACTTGCTTATGAAGGAACCAGCGAGGCAAAAAGATCCAAAATTGATTTGCTAATGTCTAAATAATGAATTATTTGCTAATGAACAAGGGTGGAAAAGATTAATGATTGTTTTCGTAATTCATGACAATAACAATGATCTTAGATCCCTTGGGAAAAGTTTTTCTGATGAGGATCTTGTGAGAAAGTATTGCGCAGTTTAACAGATGCATGGCAGCCAAGATCACTGCTATTTATGAAGCCAAAGATTTTGTCTACATTGTCTCTGGAACAGCTGATTGGTTCCTCATGACACATGAGTTATTGATGACTCTAAGACTGAGAAGGAACCAGCCAGAGGCATAGCCTTAAAGGAATAGTAAAAGAGGATGAAGATGAGATTGGCATGATAGCCAAAAGATTTGAGAGAACACTCCGAGATCAGAGGAAGAACTTCAAAGGTAAAAATTTTAAGAAAACTAACTCATCTTCTGTAGGGTGTTTTAAGTGTGGAGAGAAGGGTCATCTAATCAGAGATTGTCCAAAGTGAAAGGACAAACAGTCCAAGTCTGGAGAAAAGCGAGCTTTCAAAAATGCTATGATAGCATCAATGTGGGGTGATTCTGACTCAGGATCTGATGAGGATGAAGAATCACCTAACCCTAGTGTTTGCATGACTGCCTTTGCAAGCATCGAGGGAAACAACTTGAAAATTTATGTTAACTTGTTTGATTTTACTAGCTTTAACCTGTTTTGGATTTAATTGGTCTTTAGTTTACTCACTTTGGTTTATAATTCACTTGGTTTGTTTTCTATTTGACTATAATATTATGGAAGCTTTGTGGTCTTTGAATCGAATCCTTTTTATTTAAGCCTTTCGTTTATTCTTTGTTTAAGTTCGAACATGTGTGTTAATGATGGTCTAGTTARTGGCCACTAAGTGGCAAATTTTTGTGGTTTTAGATGATGCAGGTGAGGAGTGATTTGTTTTGGAGCTGCTGGGGAAAGAGGCTACTGAGAGACTTTAGGATTACCCCTTTAATAATTCGTAACTTTGTGTAGACGTTTTGAATTGCTTTAAGTTATTGGGAGATGTTGCTCCTTGGATTTGAATGTAATAACTTTACTTTTAGCTTACTTTGGAAGGTTTTTAATTTTTCCGCATCTTTTGAGACCCTACTTAGTGTATTGTTTCCGCCAATGCACCTATAATAAGACGGGTCGTTACATCGAGCTTGAGCCTCGAGTTGAGCTCCCATTTCGAGCTAACAAGCTCCAGCCGAGCTCAAAATTTGAGGCTCGATGAGCTCGAGCATCAAGACGAGCCTCTATACAAGTGTCACGTGCTCGAGCCGAGCCTAGCAAGGATCGGTCTCGGCTCGAATCGTTAACAGTCCTAATCAGAATGCTTAGTTCTATGGGCTAGAGACACGTTAATCTTTTTCCCAAGTTGCTATTGCAAACACAAACACAGTACGCGTAAACTATCCCGAGGAACGCCCAGGAAAGTCCCCTTTGATGGTCAAGTTAGTGTAAGAAAGGATAAGGTAGGGATCATTAGATATTTGTGAATGTTTATTTGACCGTGCTATGTAATTGGAAGGTCTGTGTGATTCACATTGAGTGAGTTGTCCACTCTTTATACACTCATTGGGTTGGTTACTTCTTCTTGGTCTATCTCRAGTATCATGGAAAACTAAAAAAACAACATACAATTTCTCACTCCTGTCCAGAAGTTGAATATCATTGAATGGCAGCATTAACATGTGAATTGAAATGGTTGAAGTAACTTCTCGGGGACTGTGTGTGCAACATGATAAAGGTATGAATGTGTATTGTGACAGTCAATCTTCTTTATATATTGCTCAAGTTCATGTGTTTCATTAACGTACAAATCTTGTTGAAGCACACTGTCATTTTGTGAGAGATGCGGTTGGTGATGGTATGATTACACCATCATATGTGTCTACGAGATATTTTTACCAAGGCTTTAGGAAAAGTCAAATTTGAGTTTCTTATTATAAATATTTTTTAAAATTAGATGTTACATTTTTTTCATAGTCTTCAATTCAATTGATGGGTATGAGAGATAGAGAGAAAAAAATAAGTAAATGGGGCCCATTTGTCGATGTTATTAGAGGAAGATAGAGATATGCTATTAACCTAGCAGGAAGCATAGGTAACATGTGGCGTGTCCGACATGCAAAATAGAGTGTCCAACTTTTTATTTTATGTATCGGACATGCGGACAAATATAGAAATTTGGGACACATGTCGAACAAGTTTGAGTTTTTTTAAGAACCAAGTCTATTTTCTTTTTTTRCTAAAAAAAAACACTAACATTCATTGCATCATTTCTCCCCCAAAGCCCACTAAACAAACCCAAACCTCCTCTTTTCTCTTCTCATTTCAACTACTTCTTGCCACTCTCTAGCTTTACTTCACTAACTAGTTTCTTGGCTTGGGCGTTGTCCTAGGTCCAAGGATATGGGTATGTTAATCATGTGTTGGTTGCCTACTCATGTATTTCTTGTAGTCATAGATTTGCATATCTTTATGTGTATTTACAAACTAAGAATTGTTTTTTCTTTTTGAATTTTGATCTAAGAACCCACCTTAGATTATAGAGTAAGCTATGTGATGAAGTAGCCTAATCTGAAGTTCAATTGTCACAAATTGCTTACATACTAAGTTTCCTAAGAGGGTTAAAGTAAGTATACACATTAAAAAAACACCTTTAAAAAACAGAAATTAATGAATGGAAATGAAATCCGAAATTGCTCAACTTCTTCCAAATGCACACGAAAATTACTATTGTACTTTTGAAAAAAGGGGAAAAGTACATTTGATTTTGCATGTTTGTAGTTTTTGTTTCAAGCTCTTCAACTGCATTTCTATTTTTCCTTATTTTGCGATCAAATGTAATAGAAGAAGGGCTAGAGCTATCGTATATTTGAGCAAATGAGTCCCATAAAAATGATTGATGCTAATTTTAGTCAGCTAAAGAACAGGAAATAACTGGTTAGAGAATTTCAAATGTCATCATTAAGTCTTCGTTGTTGTGCTTCTTCATTATGTTTTTTTTCACTTGGGCTTTCCTCATCATCTTCGTCCCTACGTTTTGAGCTTATACATGTCAGAATTGGTTTATCTAAATAGTGGTAGTTTTATGTTTTTTTAATTATATTATCTACTCGGCATGTGTTTCTTACATTGTTCTTACGCTCCGTTTCTTGTTGCTTGGTTCCGATGTGAACTTTTCTGGCATCAGTAGTGCTGCTAATCCTGCTATCATTGTTCACCTCACTTGGATGACTTTCTTCCTTGTTTTCAACTAGTTTGTCTTCACCCATTTGGTTCCCTCTTTATCCTGCGATAATGTTTGATTTTTTTTGTTACATAATTATATTCTCTAGTTTTTTTGGGAATTTCCACACTGTACCATTGTACCTTTTCGATTTCCATTTGATACCACCATTTATAATTTAATTCATAAGATACCATTATTTCACCGTGCTAATCCAATTCATAAACTAAATTAGAATTTGCTAATTAATAGGTAACCATGGTTAGGCATATTGACTTTTCACTAAGTTGACCACAACTAAAACTGTAAAACACAATTAATTACCCT
Source organism: Bassia scoparia (assembly GCA_008642245.1). Taxonomy (NCBI): domain Eukaryota; kingdom Viridiplantae; phylum Streptophyta; class Magnoliopsida; order Caryophyllales; family Amaranthaceae; genus Bassia; species Bassia scoparia. Next base: position 10,529 of record SNQN01001545.1, on the reverse strand, counting down.
ACGGCCTACCCACCCTCATTGTTACTGACTTTTCAATAACCTGTCTTTTTGCTTTTGAATTTTGGCACCATTGGACTTCCTCTTCATCAAGTTTCTTCATTGCTTTAGTTTACGAGTTCCTTTCTTTAATTCTTCATATTTTTGCAAGCCTCATCTTCTTCCTCTGTCATTTGAAGTCGTTTGAAATGTAAGTTTATTGATTTATTTCTCAATTTCGTTCAATTTGTTTGGTTTATTTTGCCCGAATAAAATGTTGATCAATGAAAAATGTATGATTTTGCATGTGAATTTTTTTGCTTGGCTTTTGCAATTTGGGTAATGTAATTGAGTTGTATATGTTCTTGTGAAGTCGAATTTTGCATAGGTATGCCATGAATTTTCAGATTCAAGTAATGTTTTTGGTTTATTTTTACTGCAATTTTAGTTGATTAATGGATAATGAATGAATTTGTATGTGTTTTTTTTGCTTTCTTACTGTAATTTTGTCAAAATTTTAGATTCAAGTAATTTTTTGGGTTTATTTTAACTGCAATTTTAGTTGTTTAGTGGAATTTTGCTTAGCATTGCATTCACGTATCAGAATCAAGTAATTGTGTTGTTGACTTCTTGCTTTGGTTCTTTTGGTTTTTTGTGTTTCTATGGCATAATGCAGAATGGATGATGAAAAAAAATTCTAAAATTTACATCTCGAGGGTCTTATGTTGATATGAAGATAAACATAGATAGGTTTCATCTACTTGACATTGTTACTGCTTATGAGGACAAAGCTAGGCTTTTAGGGTATACCCTTCCTGTTAACCTAAACTTTAGCTACGAATGAAACATGAGGAATTGGAATATGAACAGTGACAAAGATGCTATGACTATGATTAAGAGAATGTCAGGTTCTTCTACTACAGACATTTCGGTTAAGTCTTGTAAGAAACCAAGTGAGCTTAACAAATTGGTGTTGCAACTAGCTAAGAAAGACATTGAACAATGAAGTTGAAATTGGTGATGTTAACCCTACTGTTGTTGCTGAGATTAACCCTAGGCCCGAGAAATTAGCCAGGGCAAGGGAAAAAGTGTTGCTATTGAGATGTGTGTTGAGTTCCTACCTTGAATTTTGAATGATAACAAACCACTTTGAACTAAACTAGATATGCAAGTTCTATTTGCATGTGCAGAAAAAAGAATCAAGTTCAATGATTGTAAAGATGAAGCTCATGAAGCTACATCTCGAAGATTGCATGAAGACTAAGCTTTCAAGAGTTATAGATTTAGGTCTTAGTTAAAATGTAAGTGATTTTGGATTGATAAAATGCATTATAAAGGTCAGTATTAAAGAGTTGAGCAAGTTGGATATAACAAGTAATCTCGGTTGCTTGTTATAGACAACTTCAAGTAAATTGAGTTGACTGGAACAGTTTGGGAACAYTTCCAGACCAGTCCTCTCAAGTTTACTTCCTAACATCCGTATTTTTGGAAAGTTTATTTCCGCGTAAAATTGATTTTGAAAATAAACGGATGGAAGGGTTTTTGTACGGAAAAGCCTCTTAAGTATGGAAAGTATATTGTTAAGTTCATAAGATGATTTTATTTGCTTGCAAATAAAATAAGTAGAATATATTTTCCGTGAAATATTATTTTATTTCCAAGGACAATATATTCTTATGATCTCATGCAATATACTTACCAAAGGCTTACTTAAGCGGACTTTGTACACACAAACCCTAACACTTTTGCACGAGTCAAAAACTGAAAATCATACTTGCAAAAGATCTCTCATAATATTGACCTAGCATTAATCCATCACTACACTTAGGTTTTAATTTACTCTCATTCCAAGCATTAAGGCTATTTTGTATTTGAAAGACAAAGTGTTGTCAAGTGAGTAGATTAAGAGTTTAATTTGCTGGGGAACTTGGTCGGGGATCAAGTTCATTTTGAATCACCATAGTTGGTTATTGGGTAGAACTTCCAAAGGTGGAAGTTGGGGATCAAGTTCATTTTGAATCATCATATTCGGATTATTTGTATTCTTTTGTCAATCAGGGGTGATTAATAAAAGAGTGAGTGAGTGGAGGACGTAGACTTATTAGAAGTCGAATCTCGTGAAACCTTGGTGTTGTTTATTTTCTTGCATTTACTTTCCGCTAGCTGAGAACTGGTTCTTAACTAGTTTTAACTAATCAAGAAATTTACAGCATACACTTATACTCAATTCACCCCCCTCTTGAGTACAATATGCACTTTCAATTGATATCAGAGCCTAACTTCTTGAAAGGGTAACAACTAGAGAAGGAAGATAAAGATGTCTATTCAAGATATGTCAAATGGAAACGGAGGATCGAGGCTGCCCAAGTTCAATGGAACCAACTATCCATGGTGGAAGATTTGCATGAAGAACTTTATCATTGGCATTGACTATGAGTGCTGGATGATTGTAAAAAATGGTCCAAGGAAGGTTGCTGCTAATTCTGATGGCACATAGAAGAAAGTGAATACACTTCCACAGATCTGAAGACTTTTGAGAAAAATGCCAAAGCCATGTCTCTTCTTCAACAAGGTATTGCTGACAATGAGGTAAGCCGTATCTTAGCATGCTCTTTTGCTAAAGAAATATGGGAAACCCTAGAATTAGCCTATGAAAGAACTAGTGAAGTCAGGAGATCTAAGGTGGATATGCTTATGTCCAAATATGAAAATATAAGAGATATGTTTACTCGCTTTATGTCTATTATAAATGAACTGAAATCTCTTGGCAAAAGCTTCACTAGTGAAGATATAGTCAGAAAAATCTAATGAGTTTGACAGGTAAATGGCTGCCCAAGGTTACTGCAATACAAGAGGCCAAGGATCTATCCAACTTGACCGTAGAACAACTCATTAGGTCTTTAATGACACATGAGATGTTAGTTGATTCAAAGGAAGAGATTACAACCAAAAGTCGTGGCTTAGCCTTGAAAGGAGAAGAGAATGAGGAAGATCTGGATGAGATAGGTCTCATAGCAAGAAGATTCGAGAGGAGTCTTAGATCTCAGTACAGAGGAAAGTCTTGGAAGAACAAGGGCAACTTAAAGAAGACTAGTACCAGCACTGGTTGCTTTAAGTGTGGTGAAGCTAGACACATGATTAAAGATTTTCCAGCATGGAAAAATTATAAGGGAGGACAATGAGAAAGGAAGATAACTAAAAGACCATGCTTGCTGCTTGGGGAGATTCAGACTCAGGTGGTGAAAGCGAGGAGCGCGAGGCTCTTTTTTGTGTAACAACTATGTTGGGAGACGTAGACCAGAGACAGACCAGTTCTGGTAAGAAAGGTCACATGTGTCTCATGGCAGGAAGCAGCTCTTCAGACAAGGAACAAGTAACTATCTCTGAAATGCAAGATCAAATGAGGTACTTTGATAGAGATGAGTTATTAAGTTTTATAGATTCTACTATAGAACAAAATTTTAAAGGTAATGCTGCTTACAAGGCTAACAAGAAAAAATTAAAAGAAACAACACGAAATTTAGACCTAAGTGAATGCCGTTCTATTGAACTTGAACTTATTTGTACATAACTGAAAGAAAAAATTTCAGAGCTTGAAATAAGTTTAYWTRAAAAGAATATGGAACTTGAGTTACTAAAACCACAGTCAGATTTTACTGGAGAATTTTTTATCAAAACAATGACAAAGGTTTTAGTAAACTTAAGGACGCTGAAATGGAAGGAATAAATTTCGAGTTGCTCAAACAGAAGAGTTTTACTCTAGAACATGCTGATTTAATTCTAGCTCATAATTATATGATTGATGATGTTGAAGAATTGTTCAAAGAGTATGTCAATATAAAAAACTCTCTTGCTAGCACTAGTGGTGCAAATGTTTGTGTCGAAGATTTGTGTTTGGAATATGAGGGTAAGATCTGTGATTTACAAACGGAAATATTCAATTTAAAGAAAAATATCAACATGGAAGTTGCCTCTGGTAATCAAGATGTTGATATTGAATCTTTACATTTAGAATATGAAGGTAAAATCTATGATCTTCAAGCCGAAATATACAAACTACAAAAAAGCAAAAACATTGAGACCACTAATGATCTAGACTTGGAACTAGTTTCAAAACTTAAAGTTGAGCTTCATAGGGAAAAATTGGATCTTGCCATTGCTGCAGAATTTAATGAAGCTCAACTTAAGAAACTTGAAATCAAGGAACATGATTTGAGTGATTGCCTAAGACAGATGAGCAGGTTGCTTGATGCTCAAAGTACTCTAAATATCCTAACCTCTTAGGAAATTCTCAGAGGTTTGGATTAGGATATACTGGTTCTAGCTCCCAACAGCCACAAAAGTTAGGCGGAGATGGTGCTTGGATTTCTGAATTCAAGCGAGGTAAGTATGTGTTTGTAATGGACATGCAGGTTTGCWCCTATTGTGGTAAGAATGGACATATGATTGATTCATGCTGGATTAAACAAAAACATGATAAAAGAAATCAGTCACATGTTCAAAAGGTTAAGAGTCCTAAAGGTCACACACAATATCGGTCCAAAAAGGAAAAACATGATAAAATAAAAGGGATAAGTGTGAAACAAATCTAGGTAAGAAAGGACAGAGCCAAACCAGTTCCAAAGAACAAGGAACCCAAGAAAATTTTGGTTCCTAAGACTAAACCTTGATTTGTTTGTGCAGGTTAGAGTGAAAGGAAAGCCATATTGGTATTTGGATAGTGGGTTCTCAAGACACATGTTCGGTGATAAATATCAATTTCTTTCACTCGTAGCCTATGAAGGAGGAAGTGTCACCTTCGGAGATAATAGCAAAGGTTTGATCAAAGGTATAGGTAAGGTTGGTAAGACACTCTCTCAAGCAATTGATTATGTTTACTTCGTTAAAGTTTTGAAACACAACCTCTTGAGTATTTCCCAACTGTGTGACAAAGGAAACCATGTTGAATTTGAAACCAATTTTTGTCACATAATGAACACTGAAACAAAAGAATTGGTCCGCTAGGGGTTAAGACATAACAATGTTTACATAACATTTTTGAGTCAGATTCCTAAGACCAGTGCTACTTGTCTCAGTGTTATTGAAGATGACCATTGGCTGTGGCATAAGAGGCTTGGACATGTAAGTTTTTCTCAGTTAAATAAATTGCGATCTCAAGATTTGGTTACTGTAGGACGTGGGTCGCGCCCTCGCGTATAGCGGGCGCGCGGCTTGGTACTACATCGAGGTGCTTGTGGGCTTGAGCCACGYAACCCGCACGTGAGTGCGTTGGGGTAGTGTTGTCGAGTAAGGGGTGTAGGACGTGGGCCGCGCCCTCAGCGTATAGCGGGCGCGCGGCTTGGTACTACATCGAGGGAGGTTGCTTTGCGTGGGCTTTGAGCCACGGATCCCGCACGTGAGTGCGTTGGTGTAGTGTTGTCGAATGAGGGGAGTCAGGCCCACCGTGCCTAGAAAGGTTATCACGACGCCCGAAACGTTGTGCCAAAATCAAATGGACCCACATCCAATCAAGTAACAGTCTGTGGGTTCGGGGACATGGTACGAATCAGATCTGTAACCAATTCGCCGCATGTAGCGGCCTCTATTCGGTCTCATTGCCCATCCATTCATCCATGATATGAATTGCACATAACTTACGTTTTTTAACACCTTAGAACGAACTAACCCTAAAATTACACATAAGTTGTTACTATTTATGCACAGAGACTACCAACCTTAGAAATTGTGACCACTTGTATTAATCATGTTACTAAACGGTGCCTTAAAAACAGTTGTCATAGCTTAATCCATTTAAAGTGATTCACATAATTTTCGGTCTTTGTTTAACAAAAATATAACACAAATTATACAACAATGACAATATGCAATAATATGAAAGTGCGTAAACATTCAAAGTATCTTGCAAACTCACTTACCTAAAATCTGTAAAAAAACAAAAGTTAGTTTGTAAAACAACAATGAAAACGAATCCTTTGCCCTTGAATCGCTACATGAAAACAAGAAAAACATGTAGTCATGATAAAACCCCAGCAAGCGCAATGGATCCTTTCGCCTTTGATGCTATACAAGAATAAAGAATCGTTAGTATATGACACTGAAATATAAATAAGAAACTGAAATGAAAAGATCAAGAAAACCAAAAACCAATGAAAACCTTGAAACATTGTGAAAAACCCTACATATTTACATTGAACAATTAAAAGTGAGTTCTACATTGTTTTAATTTACATTAAAAAACTCATAACAATGGTTAGTCAAAATTAAAAGAAAGTGAGGCGAGAATTATTGGTGAGTATCTCAGAATTCAACCCTTTGTTATCGCTTGTTGATCGAAAAGAGAATCGAGCTTTGAATTAAAACCGAATGCGTGATGTGTTAGAGGGGTGTTTTTTAAGAGAGAGAGAAGAGAAGAGTATGCGTATGAAGTGCGTAGAATTAAGACGTCGAGGTATGAATCGTGTTCCCCGGGACTGAGCAAGGCAAAGTGTATTATATAGGCACGAGGCCAATTTGAGCAAAAAACTGCGTATATGCGCTGTATTGAGGTATAAGCTCCTCCTGCGTTATATCCGCTCATATAAGGCATTTATACGCTGCCACCTTCATAAGTTTTTTGGCAACTTCGTATGGCTTGTATGAGCGTATATACGCAGCATATGGACGTATATAGCTCCTGTTAACAGCGTATAATAGCATTCATATATCTGCGTATATAGCTCGATTGATTGCGTATATATTTCCAAAAACCTCGAATATTTTGATTTCCTGCCGATTTTATATCGTGATTTCCTTGATATACGCACCTAGACACCCTTTGCTCCACAACAAGGAGTTCTAGAATGTTCTAAAGGTTCCACGTATTTCCGAGTATTTTTTATTATTCATGTATTTTCTGCGTATTCGCGTATTTAAACATTGCCAAAATTTCATAGAAATCATAGAAAAGTCAGAAAAATAATTTAAACAAATACATGGCGGATTCAAAAAACATGTGACGGGACCATGATTGAAATCAAAAAGCATGAGAATCGCCTTAAAACTTGAAAACCCTTGAGAAACCGAAAAAATATTTTGCCTGCCTTTTTGACCTTTGCTCATATTTCCGAGATAGACCTCGCGTTATTTCAACTTTCGTGAGTTCAAAGCATCTTTTCTGAGCGAAACAAACGCGAGACGGTATGTTTCATCACGGATTACTCATTTGGAGGACACATTTTCAGGTGTCTACAAGAGCCACTTTGACTGAGTCTGAGAGACGTAAAGTCTCGTAAAACAAAGTCAAAAAGTATCTATTCGGACGGAGAGCAATCAAGACGTTCTGCGATCTGATTACCCTATACGCCGATACCTGCCAAAACAAATGTTAGTTTTACCTGTTACGCGTTCCCATGCGTGTTGTGCCGTCGGAAGCGCTGGATCCTCGGTGGTTTCTCCGCTATCGCTACCTTGCTTTCGGGCAGAGTTGCTGTGTTGTGTGCGGGAAATTTCTAGGTGCGGGAGAAAATTTCTAAACCCGAAGAATGCGCGGAACTTCTTGAGCGGGAGAAATTCCAAAAACCGAAGCATGGTTGTGCTGATTTCTGTACGGAGGAGAATCGAAACCGAAAGAAAGGTGTTTTTGCTTGAGATTTCTGTAGCGGAAAGAAACCGTAGACCCGAAAGATGTATTTGCTTGAGATTTCTGTAGCGGGAGAAATCGTAGACCGAAGTTGTGGACTATGTGGAACTTTGGCGCGGGAGAAGATTCCAAACCCGAGAGAGAGTGTGTATGCTTTGGAGGTTGCTTGAAACGTCGACGTTTGAATGCTTGAAGAATTCTGTGGATTATACTCAATAAGGTATTTTTGGTAAATTTTGCTGTTGGCGGGGTAATGTTGTAATTTGCCAAGGTTTTTGAAAGTGTGCCTAATATTCCCGGGAGTTTTGAACGACGTTGGATGATCGAAATAATGCGCGACAAGCCAAGAAGAAAAATGGGAAGGCAGCGTTGAGCGTATATCGCTCAAGACTGCGTAATATACTCTCAGTATCTGCGTATATACGCAGATCTTTCAGCGCTATATAGCTGCTTTGGGAGTGTTTTATTCCAGTTTGCTCGTGGCCTTTTGTCATATTCTCCATTTTTGCTGCTGAATTCCGAGCCTTTGGCTTGGCTTTCTCCACAAACATTGCCCGAATTCTTGCTATAATCTTCCACATCCAAGAGAGTTAGAGAAGCTATTCCCTTTGAAGTTCACTCTCAAATTCAGGTATATCCCTTCATTCTGAATTTTTGTCTCATTCCTTGAAATTTTAAGGGATTTTGAATGTCCATGATTCATCTTGCTTGAAATTTGCTCATGTTTGATGCTTGCACATTGTTTGGCATTGTGTAGTGCTTATGCTTGTGCTTGTTTTGTTTGAATTTTGAGATGAAACCTTGATGAATATGTTGCATTGACACATCCCTTAATTTGGCCGAATTTCTTACCCATCTTTTGGCCAAATTTTGTTCGAATGTGCTTTTGTAATTTGGCCTCAGGTTTGCTTGGGAGCTTTGGAAGTGAATTCTTCTTTTGTGGTTGACTTTGATGATTTTGGGCTTGACTAATGATGAACTACTTTGAAACAATGTTTTGTATGCCTTGAGTAAACCCCAAAGCTACATAAATTGATGATTGCTTGCTATTTCAAGACACTTCTCAAAGACTTGAAAACACTTTGATGATGAGCTTTGAATTCTTTAATCGATTTCAAAGCTTGTCCCTAAACCGTTGCATATTATTCATAGCTTGATACGAAGCCAAATTTACGTGACCACAAAGCTCATTCTATGCTTCACCATGCTCCTACTCAAACAATTGCTGTTTAGAATTCGCAAGCATAATGTCGAGCCCCGAATTTCTTAGCGATGATATTTGTGATTTAGCTTTCATCACACATGACTCTAAACCATTATTTCAAAGTTTCATTCATGTAATTTTATCCTGAAATTGAAATTGTTTGCCTATCACTACAATGGACAACTTCGAAACTTTATTCCAAAGCTATGCACGTATGCATAAGGCCTTTGAATGAGCTAATTTGCTTATTCATATGTGTGTTGGTTTTCACTACACAAGACCTTAGACACTTTATTTTTCAAAGCATTTGTAATGGTAATGCTTGTGTCATCAATCTTGCAGGGCTATTACACTCTAAGTGTTTAGTTTTGTTCTGTATAGCAGTTATGCTGCCGATTTATTTCCTAATTATTTGTATTCTCTTTGTCAGCACTGGCAGAACTATGGAGAGATTCCGAAGGAGGTAGGGACGTCCTACCCGTTTCTGTCGGAAGAATGCCTGGAAATGCCCATCCGGTCCTCCCAGATATGTTATGGGTGCTATAAAGGGAAACATAATAATCGTCTCGTCCTACTTCAGGGAATTGTAAAGCATCATGCCTTTCTCTTCTTCCTTTCTTTGATGGATAGGTCATTTATTGAGTTTGTTTGCTTGCAGAGAACTATGACCTGCGAGGATACGGTCATTCTCACGGGGTGGCAGCTTTTTCTGCTCAGACAACACTTGCGACCCAGAATTCATGGGACTTATGGAGCAATACAGGTGGGGGGGGGTGGGGTTTCATCACTTTGTAGAAACCATCAAAGCAATACTGATCCGGGCTCCTCATCCTTTCATTTTGCATTGTTGGAGGTGGTTCTTGGGACACGACAACACTTTCCACTTCCCATGGGGTGAAATGACTATCCACGCCTTTGACTTTGCTATGCTCACAAGCCTGACTTTTCTACCGGCAACTATGTGATTGAAACTCTTTTCTGAACACTAGTTCAAGAATTCCTCAGCTGCTGGCCCATTGTGCTTCCTTTCGAAGAAGGAGAAGCATGTAAGCCGGGGTACTCTTAGAGGGGTTGTGGATCCGGATGACGTTACTGGGTCACAACGAGTCGCATTATCCTGCTGTTGATGATCAACAGCTTCTGGTACAGATGCCTGGGGCCTGAAGGCCCGTTGCCACGTTGCGTTATCTGCTTCTTTGAGGGATTTGGACCAAGTTCAGAATTATGAGCTGGGCACGGTTTGGGTTAATGCTCAGCTTGCTTGTGAGCATGAGGAAAGCTTGCCGGCAGTTAGATTGTCGGGTGAAGTGGCGATTAGAGCCACATGGCGAGTGATCGAGGTACTATTTGCACCTTCTTCCTTTGGTCTTTCTCTCACTTAACATGTTGACTTACTTGTGATGTTTTTGCAGCTCTGACTTATTCTTATCTTCGCCCTCTACCCCAGCGCTCCTGGCCATCCACAGTACCCTGCTGCTATGTGTTGGGCGCGGCGTCAGACCTGAGACCCCAAGATGCTCTGATTGACACTCGAAGAAGATCAAGCCTATGAAGGCTCACGAGTAGATGCTTGCCCCTGGTTTCTTCTTCTTTTTCACTTTTAAATATTGTTGTGACTTTCCCATGCTCTTTAAACATAGGTGCACTTTCGTCCTTTTCGGAGTTGATCATTCAGTTTGCTGCCTTAGAAAAAGAAGCAATGATGATCACGGTCGATGAAGGGAGCAACGT
>SNQN01001544.1:63754-92820 GCA_008642245.1 Bassia scoparia | reverse complement strand
GTCCGGAATGTGTGTCGATTTCCCGCGACCTCAACAAAAGCAAGCCCAAAGGATGATTACCCTTTACACACATAGACATCTTGTGGATAAACCGCAAATCACTGCTTTGTTATCCTTCATGGATGGATATGCGGGGATATAACAAATAAAGATGCTGAAAAAGACATGGAGAAAGACAACCTTCATCACCACATGGGGAACATATTGGCTACACATATGCTGTTCGCTTAAAACGCCGAGCCACCTTATCAACGCGCTGCCACTGCCTTCTGCATAGACATGATGCTAAAGAAGTGGAAGTATTGTTGATGACAATGATAGTGAAGGCCAAAGAACAAAGGATCACAACGCGTCTTAAGAAATGTTCTTCGAGAGTTCGCAACATACACATGATAGACTAATCCACAAAAACATGTCATTTGCAGTTATTCTGGAAGCTTCTTGTATTCATTAGACAGCCGAGGGCATCAAATCGACCTTCAAAATTAAAGCCATATGTCCTCAACCACCTTTCAAACCGAAAAGAGATCCGAGGATTTTTGGGACGTCTTCAATACATCAGCAGGTTCATCTCCAAACTCACTATGGTGTGTGAACCATCTTTCGCAAGCTGAAGAAGGAAGACACCAAAGATTGGACGAAGAATGTCAACAGGCTTTGACAAAGGTGAAAGAGTACCTCTCCAACCCTCTAGTTCTCTACCACCAGTTCCCGGCTTACCCACTACGGCTCTACCTTACTGTCACTCAAACAGCTGATGGAGCAAGGCTTGCTCAAGAAAGCCAACGGAAGGAAAATGCCATATATTACTTTGAGCAAAAGTTTCTCAATATGAGACGAGGTATTCCAATTACAGAAAAGCTTTGCCTTCGCATTGTTTGGGCAACCAAAAAGCTGCGGCACTACTTCTTACCCACACAGTCCACATTGTTCCAAAGCTGATCCGTTGAAGTATCTCCTAGAAAACCTGCTATGAGTGGACGCCTATCAAGATGGTGGTTATGCTCTTCCGAAATTCGATCTTAAAGATGTATTCCCCAAAGGCCATCAAGGGAAGCATTGTTCCCGAATTTCTAGCCAATTCGCCCGGAGAAGCAGAGCCAAAAGACTTTGAAATTCCCCGACGAAGACCTATGATGACTGAAGACGGGGCTTGGTGTTTATACTTTGATGGATCTTCAAACCAAAAGGATGCGGCGTGGGCATACTTCTTGGTATCGCCAGAAGAAGGCACACGCCGGATTTCCGTAAAGCAGACTCGATGTCACAAACAACGTGACAGAATATGAAGCCTACATAATTAGGTTAGAATCAGCCATGCACTTGGAGTTGAGAAGTTGAGGTATACGGGACTCTTCCTTGATCTTCAATCAAACTCTTGGAAATGGAAAGTCAGAAGTGAGAGTTTGGCCCTTATCAAGCACACTTAGAGACAATTGCCGACATTTCTCCCCGAGACGACAACAAGTTTGCAGACACTTTGGCTAAATTAGCTTCGAATGATTAAGATCCCAACTCATTACCCTTATGCCACTAGTCATCGAAACACGGCAAGCCCCAGCTCATATCCAATGCCTTAGGGATGAAGAGCAAGACCATTCGTCAAGTTGAAGGAAATGACCTTGTATTCACAAATCTGAAATTCTTGCAAAAACAATGAATACCCTCTCCAAGCCTCGAAGAAAGCACAAACACGCCTTAAGGCGATTGCATCAACTATGTGCTACACGAAGGGAGTTGCCACAAAAAGGTTACACTCGGTCGCCTCACTATTTGCATACTCAAGAAGAAGCAAAAAACGATCATGGATAAGTGCATGCGGCGTATTGCGGCACGCATTATGAGCGGCAAAATGTTGGCGAAGAAAAATCATCACCCGTTGGTATATTGATACCATGAAAGGACTGTCACGACTATGTCAAGAAGTGTGACACGTGCCAAAAGAATGCCAACTGCAGCATGTACCTCCATCCCTACTATATACCTTCACTTCCCCTTGGCCATTTTCCACTGGGCATCGACATAATTGAAAGATTACCCCTCCACGGCAGGTGGGCATGAATTTCATCTTAGTCGCATCGACTATTTCACAAAATGGGTGAGGCAGCCTCCTATGCACACCCTTCAAGCTAAACATGTGCAAAGTTCATTGACGACAAATATTGTTTTTCGCCTTTGGAGTGCCACATGAAATCCATTAGCGATAATGGAACTCACTTCCAGAAAGAGTGTGCGGATTTAATCGCCAAGTACAAAATTCAGCTTCATCGGTCCTCCCGTATCGGTCGCAAACCAACGGAGCTGTAGAGGCAGCAAACAAAAATTAAGACGATCATCGCAAGATGACCGAAACGTATAAGGATTGGCCTCACAAGCTCCATTTTGCTCTTTGGGATATCGAACTTCAATACGACCTCCACGGATACACCCTTACTCACTAGTTTATGGAACAGAAGCAGTTCAACAATTGAATTGGAGGTTCCGTCGCTCCGCATTCTGCTCGAAAGCAAAGTCCCGAAGCCGAGTGGGTCCGTGCTAGATATGATGAACTCACACTTTGGATGGAGGCGCCTCGCCCCTTAAACAATGTGCAAACTCTATCAACAAAGGATCACAAGGCATTTCAACAAAGGTGTTAAGCCTCGTAACATCAAGGAAGGTGACTTGGTGTGTAAAGGCATTGAGGAAAAATGTTTAGACCCTCGTGGCAAGTTCCGCCAAATTGGGCAGGTCCCTACATAGTCAAGAACATCTTATCTGGAGGGGCCGTGAGGTTGATAGATATGAATGGCGACGAGTTTGCAAGCCTCATCAACATGGACCAATTAAAGAAATATACATTTAACTCCACAAAGCCTTGACCTACCCTTCACCCCAACCATATGAACTACGAGAGCCTGATTCCACATTGGATACGTAGCAACTTCTTTTGAAGTGCCGCCCCATTAATAAAAACTTCCCCCCATTTCCCTTTGCTCATGTAATTCAAAAAGCAAAAAAACAACAAATAATGTAAAAATTGTAATGCAATAAAGCGTTGTTTTTATTAAAACTTTTATTGAGTTCATACATCATAAGTGCTAATAAAATAAAATATGCACGCAGGCCTGCAATAAAAGCTAAAGAAATAAAGCAATCAATCTTTCTTCTCTTTGGCCCTGCCACTTGCACTTGCTTCCTTGTCCATCTCACTTGCTTCCTTATCCACCCACTTGCACTCGCTTGCTCTTTGTCATAAGTCTTCCTCAACTTTCTTCTCTTGGGCATAGTCTTTCTTGAGCATGGGTCTTGGATTTCCTTGATTCTCCCTCATTCAGTGGGCTAGTCGACTCACAGTGGCAGTCCGTGGTCCAAGTCTGTCCTTGACTGAGCTAGCAGTAGTTCTTTCCGAACGCTTAGTTAGAACAAAGCATCTTCAACCTCCAAAGTCGTTCTTCTTAAATTCGTTCCTCTCCGCAGCCCTATGGTCAGCACGAGCCGTCGCATTGGTCGCAGTCATCCACTTCTTGTAGAAACGCGAAGTGGCCGCTCACGCTCATCAAGATCTAACACCTCCAGCTTAGACAGACAACCCAAAAGTCCACCCACCTCTTCAAGGAACGCTTAACAATGGAGTGATTTGGAGCCTGCGAGTATCACATCTGGGATGACTTGTTTCTTTGCCATACTAACGCATTAGACGGATAGAAATTAGAAAGTCAACGCCCGCAGACCACTAATAGTCAAGCCCTCCTCGTCATCCGATGTCATCATTCTCTGAAACGCCACATGGAACAACCCACCTGACACAGCTTCTCCACTCGCAAAGTATCGTACCAACTGTCTTCAGAACGGACAAGTACGACTTTTGCGAGTGCAGTAGCTTTTATTGTTATACGATTCATGTTCTCAGGAGCATAATCAAAGAAAGCGTTCCATCAACTATATCTGTCAAGAAAAATAAATATTTACATGAACACTAGAATACAGGGAATTACTACTTTAATTACAAATTAAAGAATGTAATATATACCTGCAAAATATGAGGCCAACAAGTCATAGAGCATTGTAAGGATCTCTTTCCAAGTCGTCCAATGCAAGCAACATCTCCCCGTAACAAAGTAAGGAGGGTGAACGACCAACCTCGCATTGTTCAACAACAAAAGATAACGGAGCAGGCCAAAATTTTCCGACTTTTGAGGAAGAGATAATGACAAAATAGGCAAAAAATAAGGCTCTTCTCCTATGAGCATCACTAATTCTACCCATTGTTCTAAAGTGTCAATTAACCTCAATAAATCAACTTCGTGGCAAAAACAATGTCAAAAACGTTGCGTTTCTCAAGTCCCATGAAATTTCGAAAAATTGATAAAAGAATTCCGATAAGTCAGGGCGCAAGGAGGTGATCTATAGGCCAACCAATAATGGCATTAATTTCTTCAGGCAATGGTGAATTTCATTATTGTTAAAGCAAAAGGAATGAGTACGAGGATTCCAAAATTTTATGCAGCAAGTAAAAAGCAATATCAATTTTCACAAACCTGAACATCAGAAAAACGCTGCAATGATGGTCACGAATGTCGCCTTTGACCGTATTGGAGAGATCACGTATCCATGAGTCTAGAGCAGACCAACCTTGCGAGCCTGCCTAAAGAGACTTAGAGAAATAAATTTTTAAGGTTTGTAGTAAAACAGACAAGAGTACGGTTTTCGAAGTGCATAAGTCCCAAAACCCCGTTTGCATTTATAATGCAATGCAAAATCGAGCCAATGCCCTAAAATCTTGAGCGTATTACACAAATGGAGCGTATACGCAGGAAACAGAGCGTATATATGCTCCTCAGATGCGTATATACGCAGCCTTGATACCAAGAGCAACTTTCCTTAAAATTTTTGAAAGTACACGGGGATGCAGCGTATATACGCTGCTAAGGTGATATATACGCAGAAGTAAGCGTATATACACTTCTCTACAGCGTATATACGCTCCAAACTTGCAACTTCGAATGGTTTTCACTCAATTTTGGGTAATTTTTGCCTACTTTTAGCCGATTTGCAAGATCGGGGGACGAGTTGTGGTATTCGGCTAATGCATGGTGCTTTCACAGCGACTCAAACGCATTGTAGGATTGTCATTTTTTTTGTTTTTTCGGGAGGAAGTCGTACCTCCAATGCATACTAGAGTCACATCATACATACAAACACATACATGCATTCATACATAAGTCTCATAGTATACAAACACATGCATCATACAATCATACATAAGTTGCATACATAAGCTGCATATCATACAACCCATTAATTCCAAAAAAACAAGCTAAGTTAGTCCTAAGTGTCCTTGGTCTGCTAAGGTGCACCCCGCTCCGACAGCGTCTCACGAGTTCACGAAGTTAGTCCGGTTACCGCACTCGAGGAAGACATTGCGGAGGCTAGCCATAAGCATACACTACCAAACGGCTCTAGAATAAAGTTCTAAGGCTTTTGCGTAGTGAAAACTCACTACATAAGCGAAGCATCACGTGACTAGCTTTGGAAACAAAATTTCAAAGTGTACAAGCACAAATGGTCGTAGCAAGTGCATTTGCAAAGCCAACAAGAAAACTTGGGGCTACTTCACACATCATCTTGGGGGCTCCAGAAATTCACAAGCATCCTTCGGTCTATGATTTCTCCCGCTACAGAAATCCAGCACAAACATCTTTCGGTCTACGATTTCTCCCGCTACAGAAATCCAGCACAAGCATCTTTCGGGTCTACGATTTCTCTCCGCTACAGAATCCAACAAAACCATCTTTCGGGTCTTATGGTTTCTCCCGCTACAGAAATCTCAAGCAAATACATCTTTTGGGTCTTGGAAATTCTCCCGCTACAGAAGTTCCGTTACATCTCTTGGGTTTTGGAATCTTCTCCCGCTCAAGAAGTTCCGCGCACTCTTTGGGTTTTGGAATTTCTCCCCGCACCAGAAATTCCGCATACACACATGACATTTTCCTCACGCCTATACGACATTCATCGCTATACGCGATTGTTGCTATACGCAACATTCTCCCCGAAAAGCCAAGGTCAGCCCTAGGGAAGCATATACATCACAACTCCCCGAAAACGAAGGTCAGCCGTAGGGGAACTTTCGAAGGAACGAGGCGCTTCCAACGGAACATACATTACTCTTTACCGAAAAGCCAAGGTCAGCCGTAGGAAGGCATCTACATCACTTCCTTTCCCGAAAACCAAGGTCAGCCGTAGGGAAAGCTACCTGAGGAACGAGCGCTTCCGAAGTATTCATCACCTTATTCTTCCTGAAAGCCATGGTCAGCCGCTAGGAAGGTCTCTGAAGGAATCAGCCATTCCGACAGAGTTGCATCATAATTTTCTCCTGAAAAGCCAAGGTCAGCCGTAGGGAGAAAGCTGCCCGAGGATCCAGGCGCTTCCAAGGCATAACACCGCATGGGACGCGGTAACAGGTAAAACTAACCCTTTGTTTTGCAAGTACCGGCGGAAAAGGTAACTCAGGTCGCAAACGTCTTGAGTTGCTCTCCGTCCCGAATCGAATACTTTGACTTTCGTCTTACGAGACTATCGTCTCTTCAGACTCAGTCAAAGTGGGGCTTCTGTAGACACCTAAAAATTCTCCCCAAAAGAGTAATCAGTGATGAAACATACCGGGTCTCGCGATTGTTTCGACTCAGAAAAGATGCTTTGAACTCACAAAAGTTGAAAATACGTGAGGTCGTACTCGGAACTATTGAGCAAAGGACAAATAAAAGGGCAAAAACATTTTTTTATTTATTTTAATTATTTTCTATTTTAGGTTTTCTTTTCTATTTTTAGGATTTTTTAAAATAATTATATTGGTGATCTCCATAATTTCCACTTTTCATTGCACTCTTCACATTTTTCTGAGCTCACTAGTATTTTAGATTATTTTTCTGATTTTTTATATTTTCTATGATTTTTATAAGTTTTTATACGCAGAAAATACAAAAAATACAAAATACACAAAAAATACTCCGGAAATACGTGAAACCTTCTAGAACACTCAGAACTCCTTGCTTGGAGAGCAAGGTGTCTAGGTGCGTCGAATCAGGGCAAATCACATTTATGGAAATCGGAATCGGAGAAAATCAAAAATACGCGGAGGATATATATACACAACCTGCGTATATACGCAGCTCTCCTGCGTATATACGCAGGGTTGTTTCCCTCATTTTTCCCCTCGTGCCTATAAATACGTGCCTGCCTTGCTCATTCCGGACACACGTCTATTCTCTCTCTCCTTGCCTCTAACTTGCGTATTCTTCTCTCATACTCTCATACACTCTCTCAAACACTCTAATACATTCGTTCTTGAGTTCTAAGCATCGATTCTGTTTCGATTCAACAAGCAATACAAGGTTTATTTCTGAGATTTACTCGCCACTAAACATACTCTATCTCAATCTAAATAATAACTATTACGAGTTTCAATCTAATTAACAAAAATGTAGAAACTCACTATTCATTTGTCCATGTAAATATGTAGGAGTGTTAACGTTTTTCATTGTTTTCGTTCTTTTTTATTTCATTTTCATTATTATTATCACTAGTCAATACTAACGATTTCTTATCGTTGTATAGCGATTCAAGGCGGAAGGTCAATTCGCTCGTTTTTTATTAGAACTAACATTTGTTTTGTTTGTCCTTATATAGCGATTCAAGGCGGAAGATTCATTTCGCTCGTTTTTTTTATTACGAACTAACATTTGTTTTGTTTGCAGATTCAGGTAAGATTGGTTTGTACAATGTTTTGAATTGCATGTACTTCGCATTGTCATTGGTTGTATCATTTGTATATACTTTCTAAATAAAGACCGGAAATTACGTGAATCACTTTAAAATCAGATTAACTATGGACAATCGGTTTTTAGCACCGTTTTAACTTGATTAATGCAAACTGGTCACAATTTCTAGGTTAGGTAGTCTCTTGTGCATAATAGAAACACACTTTCATAGTAATCTTTAGGTTAGTACGCTTCTAAGGTGCTAAAACGTAGTTATGTGCATTCAATAACCGTGATGAATGGAATTGCAATGAGACCGAGTAGAGGCCGCTACATGCGGGCGAATTGGGTTACAGATCTGATTCGTACCATGTCCCTGAACCCACGACTGGTTATTGGATTGGACGTGGGGCCATTAATTTGGCACCAACGTTTCGGGCGTCCGTGAATAACCTTTATAGGCACGGTGGTGACTCCCCTTACTCGACAACACTACCCCAACGCACTCACGTGCGGGTTCCGGCTCAAGCCCACGCAGAGCACCTCGATGTAGTACCAAGCTACGCGCCCGCTATACGCGAGGGCGCGGCCCACGTCCTACAAACACAAAATCACTAATTGATTTGGGGAGATATTCGTGTGGGCCCCACACTCGGGTGTGGCCCCGATTTTCGCTCGGGTGCGCGCTTTTGCATCGGAAATTCATTACTAATTTTCCATAACTCCCAAAATTGTGGAAAAATATTCATAAAATTCCTTGAAAAAAATAGTGTGTTTTGTTAAAATTTCGTGAATTTTGGAATTGTTTTCATAATTTAATTAATTATCGCAAAATTAATTAAATTGTTGAAAATTCCGAAAATTGCCAAAATTGGTTAGAAAAATTCAGAAAAATTCTATAAAAATGTCTAAAAATAAGTTAAAATCATTTTGAAATCAAAACTTATTTTTAAGGGTGCTTTGGGCAAGAAAAGGTGTTTYGCCTTTGCAAATCGAGATTCAAGAGCATTGTTTAAGGTAGTTGTTCTTTAGAATTGGACCAATTGCATTATGGTATAGTTTTGTCATTGGCCTTTATGGAGGGACCTACAGAAGCTTCCCACTTTGGCTGTGTGTGTAGAGATGTAGATCTCGTAATACATTAGTCAAAGTGGTCGGTACCTGCAAAACAAAAGTTAGTTTTACCTGCACCTGCGGGTGTAATAGCTTTCGGAAGCTCCTCGTCCCTTCAGCTTGATCTTGAAATTGAAATGCCTCCAAAAGTACATCAGTTTCGACAATTGGACAAGCATGCAAGTATAGTGTGACAATCGAGATGACACATATTTATGTGCATATGCAATCCCACAAAGGTCAATTTTTGTGAGTTTGAGATTTGAATATGATGGATTTGATATAGAAGTTGAATAGAATCTAGCAAGAATCGCAATCTTACAAGATGGAATGGAGACCTACAACAATCGCAATGTTGTAGGTAGAATGAATCTTCCAATGATCGCAACATTGAAAGATGGAACACAGAAGTAGAGATGGAACGTAGAAGGGGATCTTGCAATGATCGCAACATTACAAGATGGAACGCAGACCTACAACAATCGCAATATTGTAGATATAAGTGGAATTAGAAATGGAAAGTCTTGCTAAAATCGCAACTTGCAAGACAGGACGAAGTCCCACAACAATCGAAATGTTGTAAGTAGAATTGAAATTGAATTGAAAAGACTTACAAGGATCGCGACTTGCAAGATAGAACGCAGACTTACAACAATCGCAATGCTGTAAGTAGAATTGAAGTTGAATTGAAATCTTACAAGAATCGCAACCTACAAGATGAAACACAAACCTACAGCAATTGCAATATTGTAAGTAGAATTGAAATCGAATTGAAATCTTATAAGAATCGCAACTTGCAAGATAGAACGCAGACCTATAACAATCGTAATGTTATAAGTAGAATTGAAATTGAATTGAAATCTTACAAGAATCACAACTTGCAAGATGGAACGTAGACCTACAACAATTGCAATGTTGTAAGTAGAATTGAAGATGAATTGAAGAGAGATGACTCAATGCTTTGTCATGGAGGTAGCTTGACTTTGAACTTTGAGATTGACATTGACCTTGAATTTAGACTTTGACTCTAGATTTGATTATGACTTAGGGTTGACTCGAGGGAGACCAAGACCGAGGCTTGTGAGTGGAGCTTCCTATGCCTAGACAAGAGTGTGACATTGAAATTGATATTGATCTTGAAGGTTGGAACTGGACGAGCTAGCCCCAGGAGAGGGTTAACTGGACTTCGATTTTGATGAGACCATGGACTTGACCATAATGAAAGGAGCCCCCCCAACTTGAAGTCGACATTTGGAATAATATAAGCACTAAGCCCCCCATGTTAACTGAGTCAAAAGAGTCTAAAGGGTCAATTGAAGAATGGGATAGAGTTTGAAAAATAGAAAGGTTGAAATTTGTGACTGAGGGTTGACACAAACGTGAGGCTGACACGGTTGGTCTTGAGATGTAGGATCAAAATTGAGTCTATGTCAGGATCTAGACTAGAAGAGGGATTTTCGAATTCTAGAGAACCGAACCACTCATTGAGATGAACCTCGATTTGTTTTTATAAATTTGGTCGGACCTCGAGGTGAGGCTACCTACGTATCCATGTAGAATCAGACCAATCGTAGTTCGTGAGGTCGTGTGTGGAAGTGATGGATAATGCTCTTTTGGAGAGAACTTTTGAGGTTGTAATGTAGGCTTAGGTTTGAGGGCGTGAGGTTTGAATTGCACTTTGATTTTTGTTTTTGCACTGGATTCTGAACATCTTTTGATTTTGAAAACTTGACAATTGAACTTGAGGTTTTGATTTGACTTTGCACTTGATTTTGATGTTAACTTTAGCTTTTGAGGCTTTGAGTTGAGCTTTGAAATTTGGTTTGAGCTTTGCTTATCATTGTTTAGTATTTGAATGGTATTTTGATGTGTGCAAAATGTCTAGTAGGCTCAAAGGGGTTGCTATGGATGTTTGTTTGTTTGTATAAGGTGAATGGAGGGGAAAGGATTATTTTGTGGAGCTATGAAAGAGGGCCTCTCAAGCATGTCCATTTTGATTTTGAATTTTTTTGCTTTTGTATTTTTTTTTTGTTTTGAGGTCATTGAGTGGTAAGAGTCTCATCATTGAATTTGAAAATACTAGAACTTGGACTTGAGAAGAGAGGAGTCCATTTTATTGTGATGTTTAATTTGAAGAGTGTGGAGGCTTATTGAGATAGAGACTATCCTAATTGACATAGACTCAACAATGGAAGAAAAGAAGGGGACAAACTTGGCTAGGACTGGGACTCTTGTTGACTCATTCTAAGGGAACTTTGTCTTGAACTTGCAACTTGTCACGGTGAATAGTCTCAACTCCCTTGCAACGAGCTCGCCTTGATGTTGTAAACCTTGTTTGCCTAAGCCATAGAAGCTCCACTTGACTCTTGGGAAGGCTATTTGACTTGTGGGTTGGATTTGGGTTAGGCCATTTGACTTGTGAGTTGACTCTGGGTTAGACACTTTCTTGAACCTCTATTTTGTTTGAGGCATCAAAACCTATTGGACTTGAACTTGACATTAATTTGAGACTGGACCTAACTTGAACCTCTATCTGGGTTGAGGTGCTTAGACTTAGACTTAATTTGACTTAAGTGTTGGGCTTGACTCGGCTAGTACCTCGATCTGGTTTGAAGTACTTAGAGGTTTTGGATAGGAATTGGACTTGACATTTGGGCTAGACTTGACATGAACTAGTACCTTGGTCTTGATTAAGGTACATGGACTCACTAGATTTACATTTGGACTCGGGATTGTGTTTGGACTGGACTAGACAAAGACCTCGGTCTGTTTTGAGGTGTTTGGGCTGGACTCGAACTAGGTTTGAGTTGGACTGGACTCTAGACTAGACGAACTTAGCATTGAGTCACCATTGGGCTTTTAGATGTGGACTTGAAAGTGGAATGGAAGATGATTTTGAATGTGGAGTGGAATTAGAGATGGAGAATTTGTGGAWYGAGACTATGGACGTGGCCCATGAATGTAGAGATGAATTTTTTTGGAATTTGAAGTGGACTTGAATTTGAATAGAACATGGATCATGGACTAGAAATAGACATGGGTCATGGGCCACATACTCGAAAGAAGTGAGACGGAATTGCATATGCACATGTAGACACATAAAGCACATCAACATAATAGATGCAACCTAGAGTCTTTTAAGGTCAGTCAAGGGTGTCCAAAAGGGTCTCATGACTAGGCTTAGAATAGTCCATAACACATCCAGCCCGCTGTGTTGATCAAAGGAGGTCTAAAACATTACGGCTTTGTTGGGCATGCAGTCGCTCGTCATGGTGGGGTGGGCATCGAGCTTAAGAGTTGGTTACATAGGTAGTRCATCAGCGCCAATCTTAAGTGAGCCCCCTTGGTAAGTCTTGAGTGCAGAACACACCCATATGAGACGTGTTGTCATGCAGACGATCTAAGTACTGCGTAATGCAAGATGCCTAGCACCACATGTTCAATATTACTTTGGTGAATTCACGAGACTTTTTGAGTTTCATCCACTTGTTCAATTGGGTTTAAAACCCCAAAGAACTTCCCAGTGAAGTCGCCAAAAAACTGTACGGGTGTGGGGCGTTACCGGGCCGGACTGGGTCCGGTCCCTCTGCCCTGCGGGGTACAGTATCGGTTGAGACACCGTATTACAAAGAATTGAATTCTTGCTATTTTGCATAGTGTGAGTATGCTTAGCATTAAGGGTCATAGAAACTCGAAATCGAATAGAGGAAGTCGCCACCGCACTTCTTTTGGGAAGCTGCGAAACCCGTTTTAAGCCTTGCCTATAATTGCATAAAGCAAGGMGAAGGACTCCATGTCTGGTAGTGCACCAAAGGTCTAGATTAGGGGACGAGGGTAAGGGCGAAGTAGTGCATAACACCCCCCCACATCTAGCGGCCTCTACTAGGTCTCATTGCAAATTCACCAATTGTAATATCGAACAACATATATGTCGGTATAACACCCCCCCGCATCTAGCGGCCTCTACTAGGTCTCATTGCAAATTCACCAATTGTAATATCGAACAACATATATGTCCGTAATGATCCTTAGTTGTTACTAGGTAAGTGGATTAATGCATGTAAGACTATTGATTGTTGTCGCTTTGAATTAGGTCAAGATTCAAGGATCCTAAACCGTTTGTCCATAATTATCTTATTAGGCGTGACAATCAATTAATAAGTCTTTAATTAGCAAGAATAATGGTGATGGAGAAGACAATATATACAACAATAAGACTTAGAATATGCACGAAGGAAGGAAAAAATGACTTACCTCGAATCTCTATCCAAGATAAGACAAAARGMAAAAAYRATAGTTAGATTTGAAATCGAAATCRCCTCGCAAAGTGCTATTTACATGAGWAAATCAAAGAAARAGTTAGKATTSACAWTAATATTGAAATTGAATTGAAAACAAAGAAAATAAGAGGTTTATTTACATGTTAATTGATGTCTAATAGTTTATTAATCAATATTACATGATTCAAAGTTATAAAAACAAGCAAAATCAAAGAATAATTAAAGAGAAGAGAAGAAGGAGAGAGTTTCTATGAGTTTTGTGGCCTCATTGGTTATACCAATAATGCGTGGTCGAACAATCCTCTAACGATTGCTTTGAATGCCTTGATCTCTTGATTTGAATGTGTATTGAATGTGTTTTTGAGTGTGTATTGAATTTGAAAGAGTTTCTTTGAGAATTTTTGAAGAGAGGGAGAGAGTATGGACGAGAGAGAGAGAGAGAGAGAGAGAGAGAGAGAGAGAGAATGTGAAGTGTATGGAGTGCGTATGTGTTGAAATGAGCCGTGGGTGCTTGTATTTATAGGAAAATCGAGCTTGGAGAGCAAGACACTGGGCGTAATTACGCCAAGTTGGGTGCTCTTGGGCATAAATACGCCCAAGATTGCTTACTCTCTTTGCTTGATTTTCCTTGCCTTTTTTAGCTTATACGTATCAGAATAAAATCAGAATAAAATATGATTCAATTTTATTTGATTGCGATATTTTAACACAAAATCACTAATTGCTTTGGGGAGATATTCGAGTGGGCCCCACACTCGGGTGCGCGTTTTTGCCTCGGAAACTCATAACTAATTTTCCACAACTCCGAAAATTATAGAAAAATATTCATAAAATTCCTTGAAAAAAATAGTGTATTGTGTTAAAATTTCGTGAACTTTGGAATTGTGTTCATAATTTAATTGATTATCGCAAAATTAACTAAATTGTTTAAAATTCCGAAATTGCCAAAAATTCTTAGAAAAAATTCTATAAAAATGTCTAGAAATAATTTAAAATCATTTTGAAATCAAAACTTATATTTAAGGGTGCTTTGGTCAAGAAAAGGTGTTTCGGATGAACAAATCGAGATTCAAGAGCATTGTTTAAGGCAGTTGTTCTTTAGAATTGGACCAATTGCATTGTGGTATAATTTTATCATTGGCCTTTGTGGAGGGATAAATGTAGGTATTTACAGTACCTGCACAGTTTATTCATCAACAAGACAACAGATTCCAAGTATCTGTTGTATGAGGCTTTGAAGGAAGCAGATCATCCTGAATCCGAACAATTTATGCATTCTGGAAAGGGGATGGTTACCCCTATGTAGAATGGATAACATCCTTATTTGGAACACTAGAGGCATAACAGTATAGAGAAACAACTGAAAGTTAGGGATATGCTCTCTAACACAAAAGCCAATCTGTTATGCCTTTTAGAGACCAAGGTGAAGGCCCAACATCGTTGTAATATTTATCTTAGAATTTATTCTGGGTGGTGTATAACCATCAACTTACCTTTTCATGGTAAAGGGATGATCATACTTGCTTGGGATCCTAGCTCATTTGAAGTTGATATAGTAACTTACACAACCCAAATGATTCATTGCATTACTCCAGTGTTGAATATAATTCCTTTTGATTGTACATTCTTTTTGCCTTCAATGACAAAATTGAAAGAGCCCCATTGTGGCAGCAACTCAGACACCTAGCTAACTCTATCTCTACAGGATAGATGGYAGCTAAAGATTTCAATGTTAATTTGGATGTTGATGAGAAGATTGGAAGTTTGAGAAATAAAACTAATATGAGGGTCTTTCCTAATTATGACCTTCTAGATGTCAAATTTGTGGGGAGGTATTATACTTGGAATAATAAACAAAATGGAGATGACAGAGTTTTATGCAAGCTGGATATAGTACTGGCTAACCCCAGCTGGATCTCTTCCTTTACTTCTATTGATGTAAACTTCTTACCTAAAGGTGATTTTGATCACTCTCTTGCCCTTTTTCAATGCTTTTA
Organism: Bassia scoparia; assembly: GCA_008642245.1. Classification (NCBI taxonomy): domain Eukaryota; kingdom Viridiplantae; phylum Streptophyta; class Magnoliopsida; order Caryophyllales; family Amaranthaceae; genus Bassia; species Bassia scoparia. Next base: position 77,691 of record SNQN01001544.1, on the reverse strand, counting down.
TGGTCTGAGTGCTCATAGACCTTTTAGATTCTTTAACTTCTGGACCACTAGCCCAAATTTCACTAAGGTTGTAAAGAAACACTGGAGCCAACAGGTAACAGGACACTTAATGTTCCAAGTCACTAAAAAATTCAAACATATGGAGAAATACTTGAAATTCTTAAACTACTCTTGCTTTGGTGATGTCATTGCTAAGGAAAAAAGAAAACCCAAAGCTTTAATAGATGCTCAAGATAACATGCATAAGGTTCCTCATGTGGGTCACTTTCAAGCTAAATTCAAGGCTTTACAAAATCACAAGGAAGCTTTGATACTATGTACCCAATTTCTTCAACAAAAGGCTAAAGAGGATTGGACTCTGCTGGGAGATGCTAATATTTCACTGTTTCATAGAGCTATTAAAGTGAGGAATCACAAGAACAGGATAAATACTGTTATGGATGGTAATGGTTAGTGGCTTGATGATCCAAAAATGGTCTGCAATGAATTTGTTCATCACTTCTTTACTTTTATGCAAGATTCTAAACCTTGTTCTAATTTGAAAAAGAAGATATTTAGGCAAGGTTCTTCTCTCACTRATAGTCATAAGGCTAGTCTATAGCTTGATTTTTTGATGCTGAAATCAAAGAAGCTATGTGGTCCATTCTTATCTCCAAATCTCTTGGTGTGGACGATTATGACAGCCTTTTTTTCAAGCACTCCTGGGATATTATGGGCCCTGATATCACACAAGCTATTAAGGATTTTTTCACCAATGGTAAGATGTTAAAGGCTTTGAATGCTACTTATATCACACTGGTACCAAAAGTTGAATGCCCTAATAATGTCACAAATCATAGGCCTATAACCTATTGCTTTGTAATTTACAAATCCATTTCTAAGCTCATTTGTTACAGGCTAAGGGAGGTTCTCCCTGCACTCATTTCCGATTGTCAAGGAACATTTTTCAGAGGAAGAAATATTATCAACAATATTCTTATCTGTTAAGATTTAGTCAAGCATTATGCTAGAAAGAACAATCCAGCTGGTTGTCTCCTTAAAATTGACTTGTAGGAGGCATATGACACCATTGAGTGGTCTTTTTTCACTGATATGTTGTCTACTTTGGGGCTTCCTAAACATTTTGTTAAAGTGATAATGGCATGTGTCACTACTCCTGCCTATGCCATTTTGTTGAATGGGACCACCCAAGGTTTCTTCCAGCCAAAGAGAGGTCTGAGACAAGGTGACCCCCTATCTCCTCTCTTATTTGTGATCTGTATGGAGTATCTGCACAAAACCCTCAGTTACATCAATGCTAAAAAAGACGTTAAATTCCATCCAAGACGTAGAGGTCTGAAGCTCCCTGGTCTCTACTTTGCTGATGACTTGGTGGTGTTCTGTAAAGGGGAAATTAGAAGAATTAGCATTATCGTGCAAGGTCTTAAACATTTTCAAGGGGTCTCTAGCTTAAATTCAAACCATAACAAGTTTGAGATTTATCACTTAAATATGCAGGAGGATGAGTTGAGCTATCTATGTAAAAAAGACTGGCTTCAAACAAGGCAACTGGCCTTTCAGATGTTTGGGCAGTCCTATTGCTAACAGGAAGCTGCATGCTAAAGATTGTGAAGCCTTGATTCAAAAGATCATGGTGAGAATCAATTCTTGGCAAATTGGGAATCTCTCCTATGCAGGAAGGGTCCAACTGATAAACTCGATTCTGATGAGTCTTTGCACTTACTGGATGTAGAAGATTTCTTGGGGAAGCCAAGATTAATGACACAAAACCTAGCTCTGTTAATTTGCATACAGTGTGCACATCAAAGAAAGTTAGTGGTCTTGGTATTAGGGATACTACCCTTTGGAATGATCTTGCAGTTAGTAAAATCGTGTGGCAAGTATATAGCTGAGAAAAAGGATACTTTATGGGTGCTTTGGGTCCATTCTATTTATCTAAAAGGGAAGAATTGGTGGGAATATCAACCTTCTGCTTTGGGCAGCTGGATTTGGAAGGACCTCTACAAGGCCTGAGATAGGCTTAAAAGTTTGAATATGCAGGCTTGGTGGCCTCATAATGGTTGTAAATACTCAATCAACAAAGCCTATAAACTGATCACAGATGAGAACCCTAAGGCCTCATAAGGCACATTCACAATATCTCACGCATATTCTCTCTCTTTGTTTTTTTTTTGTGTCCCCCACTACTTTTGCTTGAATCCGACAACGACCCTGCGGCCTCGCTTCTTGCCCTGTCAACCGCCTCCCTCGCTGCCCCTGCTTGGCTACTTGCGCCGTGAATGCGTGAAGCCCGTGAATCCCAACAAACTGTGAGTTAATACTAAATCCTTAATCTAATTATCTAGTTAATACTAGTAGTTTGTATATAAATAGTGATTGTATAGTTTTAATTGTATACGTTTAATTTGTGTAATTGTATGATATTATTTAAATTCAATTGAAATATTGAATAAACCCTAAATCCCTAATTTTCGCTTAAGTTTGAATTGATTTTAATTTTATTAAGTTAAATTGTTGAATTAGTGATATATTTCGTTGTTTGGTTAAATTGGATGTATGTTGTTTGGTTGATTATTCTTGCCTTGTTGATTTGTTAAATACTTAAATTGTTGAGTACTTTAGATGTTGAATTGTTGAATTTTTAGACACTTACAAGTATTAATTGATTCATATGTTTAAATTAAGGGATTTTTCTCCATATACCCCTGAGTTTTAGCCTAATAACCCATATACCTTCGTGTTTTTTAAAACAGCTCATATACCCCTCACATTAGAAAAAATAGCCCAAATACCCTTATTTAGACGGAAAACGTAACGATGTTAAGTTTAACCATCGAAACACCCTTAATAAACTTAATTCTATCTCTCTCCTCCCTCTATTCCTTCTCCTTCCTAGCCTCTCCTTCATTGTTACTCATACATGAAGCACCACCCACAAACACACCCAAACCCACCCAATTTGAACAACTTGAACCTGCAATTGCTCAAAACTTGTTGAATTTGCCCAAAATTTTTGAACCCATGAAATTACGCCCAAAAATTTCGAGCCTAGCAAAACCAACCTCAAGAGCATTGAATAAATTACGGCGGAAGTGGGCTACCAACAAACACTTCAAGAATAACAACAATGTCAGAGGAAATGAATATGGCATCAAAACGACAACGCAGACAAAGTGTTTACTAGAAATCAAATTAAACATGAGACTAACTTTAAAGAGATCAAGATTGATGAGTTTACTGCTAGTTATTGCAATATACGTGTCATTTATACCTGATATAGTGAACTCATCATCAATTATTACAAACAAGGAACAACACCAGAAGTTAAGATTTAACAAAAATGGTGAATTTAAATGAACCACCTCGACCTTTGACCAAATTCAAGAATGGGTCAACTTCATCTGCGCCGTCAATCACGAGATCGACAACTGGGTATTTGTCGAGATCGGACAGCAGAATCCCACACCAGATAGCTTGCTCGTGAGTCATCTTTGAAGTGGGGATTCCGATGATGTTGCTGACCTTTCCTTGTTGGAGCAAATCACCGATTCGTTCGACTGCGTGTTTGGCAGTTGAGCCTGTTCCTAATCTGATTACCATGTTTGATTCAACGAATTCGACTGCTTTGTATGCTGCGATTTTCTTCAGCTCGTCTTGGGTTAATACGCGAGGAGATCAGAGTGAGTTGGGTGAGCCTAATAAGAAAGAAATTGATTTGTTTTTAAAGAAAGAAATTGGAAATCTATAATGTCTGTGGCGGTTCTGGGTGGTTGTGAGGCGGTGGCAGCGAATGGTTGTGGTTGAGCTAGGAAGATGGGGAGGGAGGAGGGGTGAATCGYGAACATAGACGTTTATTATTTAGGAGAGAGAATACATTGATGTGTAATTAGTTAAATTAGGGGGTTAATTATGTCAAAAACTAACACCGTTAGCTTTTTCGTCCATAGTAAAGGTATTTGGATTATTTTCTTTAAAGTGGAGGGTATATGAGCTGTTTTGAAAAACGCGGGGGTATATGATTTATTAGGCTAAAACTCAGGGGTATATGGGGGAAAAACCCTTAAATTAATTAGGAAATGTCGAGTAGTTCAAGTTCAGAGTAGTTAAAAGTCGTTGGTAAACAACCTAATCTTTGTGAATTCATGGTTAAAAGAATGAAATCTCAAGCTACATGTAATGAAAGCAATCCAAGAATCGATTCTCCACATGTTCCTCTAAGTTCCCCTTCATATAAAGATGTTACTATGGAAGTAGGAGGTTTTAGTGCTCATGATGAACCTTTGAATGATAATTGGAATTGTGATGAACCTTTGAATGATGATTACAAAGCACCCTTGGATGATGGTTGGGTATATAATGTTGAACTTTTCCCTCATGATCTAGGTTTTAGAAAGAACATAATAGATTACCTCCCAAATGAAAGAAATCTGGTTAAGAGAGCCTATAGTCTTAAAAAACCTTGCCAATAAAAAACTCATGACTTCCCCAAAACACAAATTGGAAATCTACTAAGGCGTTGTTTTAGTGTCCAATGGTTCAAAAAATATGATTGGCTTGAATATAGTGTTGAAAAAGATGCCGAATTTTGCTTTACTTGTTATTTGTTCAAGGAGGATGTTTGTGACAAAGATGCTTTTGTTGCTAGAGGTTTTAGGAGTTGGAATAAACTGGCCGGATAGGTTGCAAAAACATGTTGGTGGAGTTAAAAGTGCTCACAATGAGGCTCATAATCCAAATAGCATGGGTGATCAAGTTATGAATGATTGTTTTATTACTTTTATTGAAAAGGCAATGTTTCTACAAGTCTTCGATAAATCAATTGTTGAGCGCTTGAAAAGTATGAAGACTCGAAGGATGAATTTGTAAGACTTTAGTATTATTAATTTGGATTGTAAGACTTTTATAATGCTATTTTGGATTGTAAGATATTAGTATAGTTACTTTTATTGTAAGACATTAAGTATTGTAAGACTTTTATAATCTTATTTTGGATTGTAAGACTTTAAGTACTTTGTATTATTTATATTATGTTTTTTTAAATATCTATGCGAATACCCGAATATCCGACTGATAAATCGAAATACAAGGCGATCGAATTCAGCACCCCCCAATTTGAAATTCCTGGGTCCGCCACTGTGAACCAAGTCAACATATTGGCAACATGCATATTGATTGATATGCATGATATCATGCAAGTTATTCTCCCACCCTATTGCCACATTATTTCTCGTCAAAAAAATTGTCACATTTTTCCTCATAAAAGAGATCACTTTCATTTGTGGATAAAAATATACAATAACTCATCTCCTTCTTTTCTCTTCATAAATTATAAACACATAATTCTTAGAGCTAGCTTTTATAGTTTCGGGCAAATTGTTCTAAGTTCTAGYCGGGCTTTGTGAGTGCACACGAATTCCGGCGTCGTGCCTATCTTGGAGGGCGACCGCTTTGTTGGAGTTGATGAGAACTCCATTTGTTGCTTCAAAGAATTTGATTGTCCCACATGGAAAGTTTGAGACCATTTCTTGTTGTTTATAAAGGGAAGTAAGTGTTTGAGTCTTAGTGTGTGGGCTAGGCTTGGGCATCCCCACGCGCGCGCCGCCGCCGTCCGGCCTGGCTCGTGACACGTGCACGGGTGTGGCCTGTTTTATACTTCTTCTATATTTTTTGGTCAAACTTTTTTTGAATTCTTTGTCGTTACAAATTTGATCACAAAATTATTCTTGCCTTGATTACAATATAATTGACGGATTTTGAGCCCAATATTATTCCCCTAATCTGTCTTGATTGACTTCCAGAATATTTAGCCTTCCAGTTTATATACATGGTTTCTCTTATTCATTGAGACACACAAAAAATCCCTTTTCATTCTCTCTAAAAATTGCAAACACATCATCACCAATTTCCTCTATTTTCCGGGCATTGTTCGATCAAGTTCTCAATTTGGTGTTTTGCGGTACGCAATTAAGCTGGAATCGTGTAATCCTGGGGGTCAATTGCCATGAGACCATGTGTACGAGTACGGGACAAATTCGACTTTAGGAGAGTGATTTTGATCAGGCCACGACAAATCAGATAAGTTTGTTCATTGTATTACTAGCTTTATTTCCAACACGCTTTTGTTCTACTGCATGAGGTAGCGCAAAATCATGTGTTAGGACAGTGGTATTCACCACGTCACGACAACTGTTCACTCCATCTAAGATAAGTTTATTCTATTATTTATTTGTTTCAATAGGGTTGGCATAAGTTTTTGCAAGGATTTGCCACGCATCACAAGTGGTTGAGCTTTGAGATATGAGAGGAAAAATAGAGGTAGTAWGAGAGCTAGCAAAAGCACCAAGAATGAGCTTATCTTGGCGAAACCATGTGTTAGCAAGAGCTGCAAACGCAGCAACCACAAACCATGACAAACCAGCACTATCTAGCCCCTAAACTATAGCAACAAGTCCCTCAAAACCTCATTAAAATAGTCACAATATAGCAGCAACAACCGCAGTTTAAAGCGCCTCAAAACAGCCCCTAAAACCATCTAAAATCGAGCAACCCGTAGGCCTGCGAACTCGTTTCAACCTCAACGATTCGATATAATTACTAAGGACTCTTTTAAAATATTAAACTGATCTTATGATTATGTTACTCCGTAAATCTTATTCTATAATTTGGTACATATTGCGTTAAACTTTGATCGTTTGTGTATATTTAGTTATGTTTGTTTGCTAACGTTTTTCATCTTSCAAAGTTAAGTTGGAAGTATACAATCTTGAGTTTTACGACTTTCTCTCTCTAGATTTTCCTCTCTAAGTAGACTCCTCTCCCTTGCCCTGTTTTCCTTCTCCTATTCTTCGCCTATGGTGGAGATCAACCTCAATAACGTTCCCCTTGACACTGAGATGTCTTATTCCCCCACCTCTTCCCACTCTAGTCCTTCATCTCCGTCCACACACTCTAGCCCTCCTTAACCGTCCACAGCAATGCCTATCCCAATTTCCTTTCGTCAAGCTGTTGCTACCAATACTCAATGGTTTCATGAAGCTTGGAAAATTATGGTGGATACTACTGAGCTTCATACAGGTGAGGTTCCTCCTCCACCAACTAGCCTTGCTGTTACTTTAGCTCCCGGTAAACTCCAATCCCTACGACAACCTTGGACTCTCACTCTGATGGGGAAATGCTTGGGCATAAGTGTCCGCCAAAGTTTTGTCCAGCAGCGGGTTTTGGCCATGTGGAAACCTAAAGGTGGTTTGGAGGTCATTGATCTTAGTCATAATGTTTACCTCTTTCGATTTACTGTTCTTGATGATTATGAGGGAGCCCTTTTTGGGGGTCCTTAGTTCATCTTGGACCATTACCTCATGTTGTCCGAATGAAAGCCAAACTTTCGCCCTTCTATCACTGGTTTTGACCAAATGATAGATTGGATTCGTTTCACAGAACTACCCGTCGAATATTATGAAAAAGATGCACTTTTTTCTATTGCCAAACAGACTTGAAAGCCAATACGTGTGGATTTTCCTACTGATAAAGTTTCAAAGGGCCGCTACGCATGAGTTTGTGTTGAACTAGACCTTACCTTGCCTCTTATTCATCGTGTCTGGGTGGGTGGTGTTTGCCAGGATATTGTGTATGAAAATATCCACCCCCTTTGTTTTTCTTGTGGACGAATTGGCCATGTTAAGCAGAACTGCGCATTCATCACCTCTACGTCTCACACCCATTCGGTGCCTAGTAGCACACATTCCAACACAATCCCAAAAACAACATTATCTGATCCTATTTGTCCACAAACCAATGTCCATTCGATTGTCGAAAAATCTGCTTCGACCCAATTTGTTCAAGCCCCACTTGCTAATCCACTTGACAACCATGCTTTATCTTCAAAAGATCACAGCCACCCTAATCCATGTCCAAATGGGCCTGTTGATCCTATTGTAGATCCCAAAATTGGTAACCTTTCCATTAGTAGTCTGGATACTGATTTTGGGCCTTGGTTGCTTGTTACTAATTGCCGAAAGAAAAATTCCATCAAGCCAAAACCTTCAGCCCAGTCTCACTAACCTCGTCCCAAATATCTCCACAACCAAGGCACAGTCCAATATAGAAAAAACCCAAACCGCCAAAATACTCCTTTGACTAAACATATCCCCAAGGAAAAATCAAATATTTTTGAAAAACTGAGTTCAATTACCCAACCCTTGTCAAATCAAACCAGAGGTGTCTTAATTTCACCTACGATTACCCCTCCTTTATTACACCTACCAGGTTCCTGTACCTCCACCAATCTCCTTTCTCCCTCTATTTTGCCTTTTCCTCTTCCAGCTTCTATTTACCCCCTCTTCTTCYAACCCCTYAATTCTCTTGCTGCTCCCTCCACCATTACTTCTTCTCCTTCCACTACTATTCAGCATGAGCACCCAACAACTAGCACTCACACCCTCACAATCCCCTCCGATCTTTCGCCCATGACCATTGCAACCCCCATGGATTGTTTGCGGGACAAAATAGTTTTTTAAATTCTATTGGACGTTGGAATAATAATATTTTTGGTAATCTAGAAAGAGACAAAAATACCATTTTGCATCGATTGGAGGGCATTCATCTTTCTTTATCAAAGTATCATTCCTCCTTTCTATCTGATCTTGAGCAAACACTTTTTTCTAATTTGGAACAAATATACTCGTTCCAACGTGTAAACTGGGCACAAAAGGCTGGTTATGATTGGTGAAAAATTGGCGACTACAATACTAAATACTTTCATACTGTGGCTCAGATTAAAAAAACTAAAGGCAAAATTTTGACTCTTCAAAATGAATGTGGGGATTGGGAAACTGACCTAACAGCTTTAAAGAACATTGTTGTTTTGTACTTTAGGAATTTCTACTGCTCCAAACACTTTACCACTCCTATGACCTTGTCCTTTTCTGCTGCTACTTCAACTTCCTCTCAGGACAAAACCAATCTTTCTATTCCAGTTTCCTTAATTGAGGTAAAAAATGCTTTATTCGGTATGACACCTACCAAATGCCCTGGGTTAGATGGCATCCAACCTATTTTTTACCAAAAATTTTGGGACCAACTATCTCCTTTTCTCAACTCTTTTATTAGGGATTGTTTTACTTCGGCAAACTATCTTCAGAAATCAATGCCACCTACCTAACCCTAATTCCCAAAAAGGATGTTCTTGATACTATTTCAGACTTCAGACCCATTGGGTTATGTAATACCATTTATAAGTTGCTAACTAAAACTATTGTGAACAAACTAAAGCCTCTCCTTCACTCTTTAATTAGTCCTCTCTAATCCAGTTTTATTAGCAACCGTTCTATTAATGATAATATTATCATCTTGAAAGAGGTAGCTCATACTTTTCACAAGGCAAAAAAAGGAAAGAATATCATGGCCCTAAAGTTGAACCTAACAAAAGCTTTTGACAGTATTGAATGGAGTTTCATCTATGATACTCTTCTTGGTTACAACCTCCCCTTATCTCTTTGCAATCTCATCATGCAATGCATTACTACTTCCACTATCTCCTGTCTTTGGAATGGTGAAATCACCACCTCCTTCGAAAATACTAGGGGTATTAGACAGGGTGACCCCCCTTTCCCCTTATATTTTTATCCTTTGTATGGAGAGGTTGAATTTAATGATAGAGAACTCTTTAGCTGCGAAACGTTGGAAGCCTTTCATGATCACTAAGGATATTCCACTTTCTCGCCTATTCTATGTTGATGATGTTTTCTTGTTTGGTCAGGCATCCTCTGCTAATCTTGAGGAAATGCTCAAAGTTTAATATGCTTTTGGTGATCTCTCTGGTCTCTATGTTAGTGTCCACAAATCTTCTGTCATCTTCCCCACCAAAATGTCTTTCCATGTCAGACAACAAATTATGTCCAACAACCTTATCCCTTCCACACCTACCTTTGGGAAGTATTTAGGTGGCACTATCAAACCTCATAGGCTACGCATTGCTAACTATTTTGATCTGCTTCAAAAAACAACTGATAGGATCCGAGGTTGGCAATCTAAATTACTTAACCTCTCTGGTAGAACAACTCTCATTAAATCTGTTCTCAACTCCTACCCTGTTTATGTAATGCAATCCACTCTCTTACCTTCCACCTTACTTACTACCTTGGAGAAGCATTGCAAGAAGTTCTTATGGAATAAAGTTAACTCTTCTCATTATATTCCCAGAACTCCTTGGCATACTCTTACCCAACCCCTTTCTTATGGTGGTTTAGGCTTTAGGCAGCTTCATACTTGGAACAAATGTTTTATGGCTAAACTTGGTTGGCAATACATTTATCATCCTCACAAATTATGAGTACAAATTATGAAAGGAAAATATGATCATCTAGATGACTTCTTCCAAGTTAGGAAAAAGCAAACTGACTCTTCAATTTGGACATATATTTTGGCAGGTAGGGATATCCTCAAATCAGGCCTACGTCGTTTAATTGACAATGGGGAGGACACTCTATTGTGGTATCATCATTGGGTTGGGGATTCTCCTCTTTATAGTCACCTTCTTGAGGATGTTCCAAGTCACATTACTCACTGGAAAGTGTCATCCATGGTCCATCATGGTCAATGGGTCCTTGAACCAATACAACACCTGCTTCCTTCTCATCTTCTCCTAGAAATCAGTAACATCCCTCTTTGTCACTCTAACACAATCTCTGATAGCTACTACTGGTCCTTTTCAAATAATGGCAATTTCACAATTAAATCTGCTTATTTTCAAAATCACAATTCTTCCCCCTCTCCTCCTTCAATGTCAATTCCTTGGAATAAGCTTTGGCACATGAAGGGTCCTCATAAATACAAGATGCTTTTGTGGAATTTTAGGAGCATACTACCTGTTGCTTCCAACCTTCTATTAAAAATTTCAAACTTCCATCCTCTTTGTTCTCGTTGTGCTYTGTATGATGTAGATCATCTTCACCTTTTTCATGATTGCCCAGTTACTAAAGTCTTCTGGAATAAGATCTTCAATTGTGGTCTTGTCCCACATGCTTTCTCCTTTTCTTCTTTTTGGAATTCAGACTAGGATGCTTGGATCCTTTATAATTTCAATTATTCTGCACCTTGGAGACTATTCTTCATTGTGACTATTTGACACATTTGGAAATCTAGAAATTTGGCTGTCTTTGACCAAAAAATTGAATTTACTAATATAATCTTTCATCGTCTGATGGGTGATTACAATATTTGTTTTGATATGTGTTGAGTTCCTTAAGTTTTGAATGATGACAAACCATTACAGGAAACAGGATGATTAAAGTATGAATGTAGTTGGTTCTGGGAACCAGATAGTTTAGATACTTGTTTTCCTAGACAAGTTAATATTTAATGAGATTGCTTTGAAACTAACTTGTTTATTACAAGGGAACAGCTTATTACATAAAAGCTCATTCACTGGTGCAGAACTAGTACGAGCTGTTTCCTTGACTATCATTCTAAAAGACAGTCATATATCTTTTGTTGCATGTTAACATTGTTATATGTGCAGTAATAGATCTATTCCAAGACTTGAAGTGTGAATCCTTTCGAAGATACTCGAAGAAGAAAGCTGTGATCAAAGATTGAAGTAATTGAAGGAAAGATTCAAGTTCTTGAAGATTRCATGAAGATTCGAAGAATTGCAATTCAGTGTTTAAATTAAGGATGTTTTCATGTAATATGCTCCGTGGTATGATTAAATGGAAATGAACTAAATGCTTAAGTGTTTTTGAGTATGTTGTGAATTCTGGTACAAAGCTTGGAACAGAATTCATAACACACTCAAGGAACCAAGCTGGGGAACCAGATGAGTTCCTGAATGGAATATTGGCTGCGATTTTGAAAAGGGTTTTTCTAAAATATTTTCAAAGGATATTTTGAAAGATTATTTGCAGCTGAAAGTATAGATGGATATTTGTCATCTTAAGCATTTAGTTCAAAGGATAAATGCCTAAGAAGTATGTCATCTTTAAATCTACTGATCTTAAGGAACCACTGATGCTGGTTCTGCACTCTTTGTGTARHAWAGTGTTGCTTCCTCGAGCTCAAGGAAGKGGAACRGTACKCATCATGGAGATGGTACTGATTTACCTGATGATGAAGAAGATTAAGATAAATCTTCCTTCCTTGATGCTTGACCACATCATGAACTGTTATGGTTCATCTCATCATTCTTCTGCCCATTATGTTCTATTATTACTCGATTTGCTTTAAGGATAGCAAAGTTGCCTCAGTGATCTACTGTACCTGTTACAGTGTTCACTAAGCTATCCTAAAGACAAAAGGTCTAGATATTGGTGCTGATATTCTGAGTATAAGTTTAGGAACCAGTGGAGATTAAGCCACCTCCCAAGAAGAAGGCCAAGACAGAGAACCAGCTAGACAAAGTATTGTGCTAAAGAATGGAGAACTAGGAAGAAACTCTTGAAGTTGATGGAGCTGGTTCAGGTATTTCAACTCGTTTAATCCAAAATCGGTCAGATGGAGAAGGAGTTACTGAGACTCAATTGCTGTTACTTACGGTTCCTGATTCAAAGCTCAGATGGCTCCGGTATTAGTTCTGTTCCTCCAAGACTCAGGTTTCAGCTTTGGCTGCGCCAGTGAATTTGTTCCGGGGATCGAGGAACCAGGTATATGATGATAAACAGCAGCAGACTGAGGAGACAAAGTGAGACCCAGCTGATGATGAGGGAGGTCGAGGAGATGTAGATGATGATGATGATGCAGATGATGAAGATGATGAATGCTGAGCTCGATGATGAGAGGAGGAAGAGTATGAGGGAGGATGATGCTGTTTGCTCCTGTTCCCCTCCCCTATTTCTTTGAATTCTCTAAATAACTGATTTTGTTGCCTTTACTTATTCAACCCTATCCACGAACATTTCTTTCTATGTGGATTGGGGTCCTTTTAGTTAACTTTTACTGACTTGTATGGACTATTATTATTTTGCTATGTGATGCTATGATTAACTGATTATCTCTTTGCAGCATGATACTTGAATGGTGGTTGATGCCACTGTATGGATGARCACATTTAACAATTTGTGCACATTTGCTTTACTTGWGAGATTTTTAATGATGCCAAAAGGGGGAAAGAAGTATCGAAGTTCATCAAGCCAGAATCTAGCTTAGTTAAGTCTTAGCTTAGTTAAGTATTGTTTAGGAACCAGTTAGAATAGATAAACTTGAGTTCATTGAGTCTTTTTCTTTTTAGGAACCAGTTAGAATACATTTCTTCTTATGAGCACAAAATTGAAGGTTGTCTGTTTCTAACTTGTTTGGTTACATGAACTTCGATTAAGTTTGTCATCATCAAAAAGGGGGAATTTGTTGAGTTCCTTAAGTTTTGAATGATGACAAACCATTACAGGAAACAGGATGATTAAAGTATGAATGTAGTTGGTTCAGGGAACCAGCTAGTTTAGATACTTGTTTTCCTAGACAAGTTAATATTTAATGAGATTGCTTTGAAACTAACTTGTTTATTACAAGGGAACAGCTGATTACATAAGAGCTCATTCACTGGTGCAKAACCAGTACGAGCTGTTTCCTTGACTGTCATTCTGAAAGACAGTCATATATCTTTTGTTGCATGTTAACATTGTTATATATGCAGTAATAGATCTATTCCAAGACTTGAAGTGTGAATCCTTTCGAAGATACTCGAAGAAGAAAGTTGTGATCAAAGATTGAAGTAATTGAAGGAAAGATTCAAGTTCTTGAAGATTACTTGAAGATTCGAAGAATTGCAATTCAGTGTTTAAATTAAGGATTTTTTCATGTAATATGCTCTGTGGTATGATTAAATGGAAATGAACTAAATGCTTAAGTGTTTTTGAGTATGTTGTGAATTCTGGTACAAAGCTTGGAACAGAATTCATAACACACTCAAGGAACTAAGTAGGGGAACCAGATGAGTTCCTGAATGGAAT
>SNQN01001544.1:47755-63729 GCA_008642245.1 Bassia scoparia | reverse complement strand
ATAGATCTGGCAGGTCAATACCATGATCTCTGAAAACGCCGAAAGAGTACTATTGAATATCACTCCTTCCGGTTTTTTCAAAGTGTGTTTTTCAGATTTATAATCAATTAATCGAACAAGGTTTTCGATCAAAGGCCGTTCCATTGGATTTTTGGATTGGTTCTCCCATGTTCCGTTTAAGTTTTTCGAAGTGCGCCCGTTATCTGTTATATTTTATTAGCATTTTCTTTTGATTTCATCTTTATTGGAGTTTCCTATATGAGTTTTGTTCGCCCATCGTGTTTTATCCAACTACCGCATGGCACATATGTCACTGGATTTAAAAACGCTTCAACCCGTTATATGGACTATCCGCAATAGATTATCCTGGGACAATTTAGTGGAAGACCGTGCTTACCTAGGAATTAATTCTATGGTCATTGGCGCATTCCTGACCGTGATGAGAGGCCAGGTAGGTGTGAGTCTAGTGCGTTGAATTATTATAGATAGGGCGCCGGAAATCCTACCGAATTAAATCAGGAGGGAAATCCCCCCAATATTTCCGGGGGTTTTTGTGAATAATCGTAATCTAACGGAACTTAAACTACGGACACGAAGGTATCATTTATGCCCTCCGGGCCGATGTGTTGTGAAAGGGTACTTTTGTTGATGATATCTATGCTCTCCGCTCTTAGAGAGAGTTTATTATTATTAGGGCTCTTCCAGGCAGCGTATTAAGGTAATTCAACATACCAACGATCAAAATTTCTCCGTTATAATTTTATGGAGTATGTAACTGCAAGGCGCTTTCATCTTATACGTGTTATACAGAGAGCATAGCATGAGCCTTTTTGAGTGGTCTACGCGGAAAGATATAAGCCTCAGTGAGGTAACATATGCCGGCGTGAGTATCCTCAGCGTTAGTGGTAACGCGCGGGTTTGTCTTGTTTGCTGTCCGCTTGTGTTTGTCTATGTCTTTGTGGTCACATAACTACCCTCTTATGGCCTTTGACACTCCCGCCAGTCCGTAGGACAACGCTTACAACACCTTCATCCACTCCCATCTTACATAAAACTGGTGTCTCGCACTCTGTTCCATCTCCCTCCGTCCTCTTTCTCGGGAACCCATATTTAAATTGAGTCCATAACTACATTTCTTTTTTGTTGACAGTATTCCCAGCAAGCCATCCCAGAGTATCCTGGGATCAAACAAGCCCAGGAGTACAAGAGATTGGAGAAATTGTGAGCCTGTATCTCAACAAACATAAATATCACTCTTTTCATTTTATATTGTGTCAAGTAAGGATAGAATCATATTTCTGAGTTTTTATAATATATAAATTTTAAGCCCTATTATTCGATTTTAGGAGAAGCTATGAACATCACCCCATACCTTTAATATGCGGTCCTTTCATGTACAAGCCCTCAAATGGTATGTATTTACTCCTTATCGTTTCCATGGATTTATGTGTGTACATTGGTTGTCTTGGTTTGTTCCAGTTTTCATTAATTTGCAATTTTTTCCCATGTGTCAAATTCTCTGGTATATACAAACGTTTCTATTCTTTGATTTATGGTTATTTGCTTGCTACTTTGAAGTGTAGTGTCTAGGATCATAATTTCGTTCGCGCTTATTGGGGTAACTTTTATATAGGTGCGTGGGCACTAGCCAATTATATTTTTTCCTTTTGATTTCCTCAGTCTGCTCTTTTGGTAGGCCCGTTCCCCATAAGGGCCAAGGATTCGTTTGCCCCATTTGCCGTTTTTACGAAAAAAGTTAGTTGTTGTGTTATTTTCTTTTTACGATAGACCTTCTCTTTAGAGTAAGATTTGAGTTTTGAATTTTTACGTCAAATAATTTTGTGTGTAAGTTATATAATCATGCATCTTCACTTCTTGTACATTTCTCGAGTATCTCTTCTCAATAATTATTCACATTTGTTTGTGCTTTATGTTCCCTGCTCGTTTTATTAGTATGTTATTTGCCTAATACCATCTGCACCCTGGAAACCTGTGTAATGATTTGGTCTGGGAGGATGCTACCACGCGCCTTTATAGAGATCCACAGATCTTAATGAGCTTCTTTGTGAGTGGGACCCGTAATCCCTGTATTTTAGGCATCTGCTTGTTACTTAGCCTCTTCAATCACCATGACTTATTACCAAACATGACCAAAGTATGAGTTCGGAACATTCCCCTAGGTTGGGTATGATTTTCTCTTGTTGTTCCTAAAATACGTTTAGTTATAACTACTAACTCGTTCATAGATCACAATTTTCTATTGGGGTTTACGTTCTCCCGCCATTTCTAACAGGATTGTCCCTAATAAAGCGTTACTATAAGTTTCTATGTTGCACATTACTTATGATCTATGTGCATTCACTTGGTGCTGTATACAATTTGTGTCGAAGGATTCCGAACTACTTATGATGGGGGCGCCGTACGTGCCCGTGTTGAGGCACCGAAACATTAGAATGCGTTTCAGCTTATAGATTTTTCTGGCATTTCTGTAGTTATGTCCCATTGTATAAAATAATACCCACAGTTGTGAGAGTACGTGGTTCTATCCAAATTTAGGCTGGGTATGTCGTGGGAAGGGGCCATTAGTTAATTTTGGCAAACCGTTTTTCCGGGCTCGTGTGGTTAATTTAAATTTTAGGCAAACACCTTCTTTTATCTGTCCAAGGACAAACAATTCAGGGAAGAGTTCTTCTGGTCGAGCGGACTTTTTCCCCTCTCATCTCCTCAAGTAACACCATGTGTACCCCATCGTAACGCTATCTCCAACCTGAGCCTTGCCGAGCGCCGATTACTCACGCTGGACACTCACATCGATCCTCATTGAGCCCTCCCCCAAAGCTAACCCTCCCGTGCTCGCACTGTACACCGATCCGTGGGGGGCCGCACCCGTCCTATGCTACGCTGAGCGGGAACCTCTACCTCCCCGGTCTTAGGAGGGTTGTGCACTGCAGGTGGAAAGCTTGTGTATATAACTCTGTGCCCTATTCCTAACTTATGTGGAAATGAGAGGCACTCGTTTATGTGGCTCCCCTCCAAAGAATAGCTACAATGTAAGAAAGAAAAATACAAACCATACCCATCTTTGTTGATAAATCTGCATTACTAAGTAGTGCCTCTGTATCAGCATGAATCATGTGTTTAATGTAATTGGTGCATAATAACTTTTTTATTTTTGGAATATAGGTGCAAAATATCGTATTTTTGGCCTAATTTAAGGATACCAAATGAATTGGAATGCACCACTGCACCCTTTGAGTTGCATAAAACCATTAACTTTGGACCTTTGTGTGCAATTGCTAGTAGTGTGTTGGGACAATCTTTTCCTATGGTTATGTTATATCTAACTCTTTGGCCTTCCCATTGCTAAAAGTAGATTTATAAGTGTCCTTGTAAATAGAAGTTAATTATTGAATGAGGATTTTCTGTGTTTTGTTCGTTGTTAGGCCAGGAGTGGTGTTTCGATGTTGTGTATTCGCATATGGATTGTATAAAACAAATCAGAAAATGTCTGATGCTGTTGAGAATTTGTTCAATACCAGGAATATGTATTCACTTCAGAAGATTGTAGATTAAATTCTGGGAACTCCCTGAAGCGCAAGTTTTCAACGCAAGGAGACGCCTTATGAAGAATTCTTTATTTGAGGTTGTTCCTTACCAAAATTGTGAAAGAGGCAAGACTATACAATTTTCACCATTGAGTGTCCACCTTGAGTGTGCTCAACCGCAAGAGATATATTGTATTAATCCATACAAATGGTTTTAGTGTGTAGGCTGAGCTAATTATGTTGGGGGAACGAAGATTGTGGGCATGGATCAGGTAGGGAAGTTCTGATGGTGTATGACGAGTTCGTTCATGTGAAAAAGGTAAAATCCAGTTTCCCAGTGGCGGGAACACTTGGGCACCATATCAACACCAGGAAACACAAAACCAATGACGAGTGTTACTGAATTTGAGGACAGGAGTGTGGGGAAATGTAACGCAGAGACCGACATGATCTTGAAAGGAAGTTTCACTCTTCCTTACTTCTCCGTCCCGTGTGAGCGTGCGGTAACCATAGCTTATTTTTCATCAATGCCCTGATAGTGGAGTTTTGCTACTATCATCATATATTAGAGGAGCTTTCGCAATGCAAATGGAATTTTCTGTAAAGTTTTTCATTATTAGTTCTGCTCTTAACCTTCACCTCCTGAAAATAATAAATAAATTCGCCAATTTGCCGCATAAACATAACTTAATAATTAGGGGGCTTTTTCTAACACAGGAACTGAGGAATATATTGTGTTTTCTCCATTCAAACGAAAACTTTTTGATGATCTGTTTTTCCTATTTTTATTTCCTTGGGTCTAAGCAACATTCCTGTAAGAATACCCCTAACCTTCTTGCACTATAAATTGCGTTTGCTACGGTATTGTGGATCCCTGTTGGGGGTTATCTAGCCCCTAGTGATAGCCTCCCGATTTTCACGATATACGGACTGTCTAATCCTCCAGGGTTGGTCTCCAAACGAATACGACGTCTAATAGAGCTTTGTGGTCGAATCTAGTTGGTACTTATAAGTGGAGTCCCGCGACATGTGTTGGGGATATGCCTCACACATGGTCAGTTAAATTATTAGGTGTTGACCCATATTCAAAGAATTGTACATGTTGGTAGTGTACTACCTGAAGACGGCACCTTGAGTGTTTGTGATGACCTATAGTGTCACGCTCATTGATTCATTCGTCCAACGTTTTCAATCCGAGTCTAAGACCTACGGCATAAGTTGTGAAGGTTAATCAATCCTAACCCTCAAGGATTCGGAGGGAAGTAGACCCTATGATGATGGCATCTCTTTTGCAACCGTATGCTTTACAGCACATAATATGGAGATGCCGTCATATTGTAAGATATCTCACTGTTTTTAAATTTATGGCGCCGTGTTTTGTATGGTGCGTCTCCTGGACGTACTTTTGACCTTAATATTTGCCTTGAAAGTGTGTTATGTTCATGCCAATTACTGTGAGTGTGACACTTGCCCTTTCGTTCCCTCTATCGTTGTGAAGTAGGTAAGTGTGTGTTGTTAGGTAAACTGTAAGTCGGGTTTTCAGATTTGTTGCGCTGACGGGCCCCTGTTTTTTAGCCTAGCCAAGACTGATTTCCGTATATTTCAATCCCTGTGTCGTATGTGATCAGGTATGTGACCACACCAAGCTACTGTCATGCTGATTGTTACGAATGTGCTCCCTACGCTGCTATTCCCTTGATCGGGGGGTTTCTGGTATTGGAACCAGAGTTTATGTCCTCCATCCTTTTATTGTATCGACGAACCTTCCATGGGCAACTACATTGCAGTCTGCTCTGTCCAATTTCATGCTTTTTCTACCACTCTATATCTTAGCTCCAGTGGAGACACAGTGGAGTGTCAATGACGCTTATACTAGGCTTTTAGAATTCTACTACCTGTTTCTGTACTAACTCCCAGTATGGCTTGCCCGGACCATCAACCAATTTTTTTGACTCTCGCTACTCTACATTTGTCGTTGAAACATAGATATTATACACTCTTGATTGACCTGAATCTTAGTTTTTATGTTTTGTGTTTTAGTCTTATTTCTTTCAGGTCTCAATGTAATGTTGTCCATGTGCCGCACTTTTGTCTTCATCTCACTTCTAATATGGCAGAGAGTGGAATACGTTTACTACCTGCGCTATTATAGTGATGGCTTTTATGTGAAAGGCCTAACTAGCAGTGGTTTTTCTATCCTTGGACTTGAGATATTTTGCTAAATAACACCGTGTTTTGAGTTTGTGGGAAATTATATAGTAGTCCATTACAATTCAACCTCACCCCAAGTCCTTTGACCCCTCAGTTGGATGGTTTCTATGAAGAACAAAAACATGGCTGGTGGACTGTGAGATGATAGCTGCGGGGCGTTAATTTGGGCGACACAGCATGTTCCTTAAGACTTAACTTACATGAACACTTGATTTGCTGATCCTAAAAGCGGACAAGAGTATGGGTTGTGAATAGGGTTCAATACACTTGTAATGCACAGGGATGGATAGGCTCTTTGTCTCTTTTACCTAAACAGACTGGTGACTATGATATATGTGGTTTGTTCTATTGGTTTTGTGTGCTACCAGGTCTTTCTCATAAAGCTAGCTCCTATAGAAGCGAAAGAAATACATATTGAAAAGGCTATAATTTTGCCGTAGTTGTGAGAAATTATGAGTCTTCGTTAGGAGGATCACTATTTGTAGCGGCAACAATTACTGCGGGAATTTCCTGTGCTGTAGTTTGTACCTAAAAAAGGGTTTGCAGTTCAAAGTTAGAAACCCATAAGTCTCGTTGAACAACATGATGTTGCAGGAATCTTATGCCTGGTTCTGACGTTCGCCATGAAAACGGGAGCATAATTTAGACAACTAATAGAGGTCCGTGCGATTTTTGTATTTGGGCTGTCATGCTAATTACACATTTATTATTTTTCATGTCGATTGGTAGAGGATCCTGAACGCGAATAAGGCCCTAACTTCTACCCCCGTTGGGCGTCACTCTGTTCTATTCCACCCTTCAGTCTGATGCCATGTCTCCCATGTATATACTTGACTTGGTTGGGCATATAAATTGCGTCGTGTCTCACAATGGTTGTGGTTGGATATTCAAAGTGACACAGACAACTACGTGACACTGATTCTTTATTTGGTGTATTTTGCTAGAACTAATTACACATGCATTGTGGAGCTTGTCCAATTGTTTTAGTATTGAGCCGCAAACAAACCCCCGTGTGCCCCTAGTATATTGATCTTCCCATCACACAATTTCTAGTATCCCTCCAAATGGCATTCACAATCAATTCTGGTCCAGGTACCACCCATTATGAGACCTTCCAAACAACACACCTTTACAGCATTTGGGTGATATAAATTGTTTGGAAAAATAAGAGGGGTAGTGCTCACTAGGAAGGCATTTCGTGATTTTCTATGCCGCTCAAAGTTGGTACCGTAAGTTCATTCTACTGTGTGAGCGTGAGCGAGGGGCATCTCTTTCCTTGACTTAATCTCAACCGTGGTGTTGTATGACATCCCCGCTATCCTAGTGATTATTTCCTTCCTTCTTCATGTCAGAGTCTAAAGGAGGTACTTTTAGGTTTCTCCTAAGTCTTATGATTCTTCTAAGTATTATTGCTGTGTGCATGTGTGTCATAGGTTGATTATACCTTATTACTGAGGCAAATTCCCATACTTGGGGCTTTCTTTTGGTTTATCAGTCCTAGACCTTTATTCCCATCTAGATGATTTTGCGCCTTCTGTGGAACTTGAACATGCACTCTACCATGTTTTTTGTGTCTTATTGGAACGCACTTCGTTTACGAGCATTATCTGTTGTCGCATTATTTTTCCTTTGTACCGCGTTTTATTAACTCAGGTTCGAAAGTGTTATGACCTCCTCCTCAGGAGTATGGCATTGGATTTGTCTTGATTACTCCCCTAATAATTGGTTGACGCAGTTAACATATAGAGTTGAAGAGATAACTGCAAGAAGTTTTTTATTAGATAATTTTACCTGTATTAAACGTCTTCCCATCGTGATTTGATACTTGTAGCTAAGAGAAGCCAAATTGTGGTCCGTATGATCCTCCCTAACATCTACCGTCTAGAACGGTGATCCCCCCATTGCCCCTCTCTCACTGATGCAGTGAAGGCCGATTACATCCTGTCGACATACAACTGTCAATGCCTCTCTTGAAATATAGTATTTTACTCCCGATCTCGATCGCTTTTTAGGATGTATTCGTGTGTTCTAGTGAGGTTTACAAAAATCTCTATTGATCTAAATGATACTCGTACTCTGATCCCTTTTAGTGGAATAGAAATTGCTTATCGTTAAACTATTTCCTAGTTTCTTCACTAGGGGGCTTGTTTTTGCTCAATGCATCTCAGCGTGCCAGTTAACTACATTTTACACACCTTTTAGCCTCATGCATTTGAAGATTGTGCTCGGTGAAAGGCGGTATTTTACTATGGGGGCCCTACAACTGTGATTAGATACATTTTGGCGCAATAAACTTGTGACGAGACTTTAGATAGGAATTTTTCGTTAGCGTTGGATTCTGTGCGATCTCCCCTCTCTCCGGGCGGTCATGTTTCTATCCCTTTCAAAATTCATTGACTCCTCCACTTCCCTATACGTTAGTAGTCCCCGACCTTCCGACTCTTATTGAGGTATACTGTTGTGTTTCCTATATCCGTTTCTGTTGCAAGGCTTATTAGTTTCCATGTTTCGCTCTATCCTCTTATTCTATTCTCGTCAATCCTTGTTCTTCTAGTCAAAATTAAAAATTCACCCCAACGACTAAAGGTTTTACTGTATGCTCAGTTTATTTAATTGTCTACTGTTCCACGTCTTGACGATAATACATTTGGGCGTAACATTTTGTCCGTGTGTAGAGCAGTGTGGCATCAAAAAAACCAACCTGCGGCGTAAATGGGTAATATGGGGCAAAATCTGAGGGATACCAGCTAATGAGGGGCAACACTCTGACAAGTTGTAATCGTACTGCCCAAGATAGTTTCTCCAGTAAAATTATGATAACGTATACCAGCGAGATACTAACTTAACATCTATCCTTTTCGCCTAATTCGCCAAAGAGCAATATCTTATCGAGTTTGACTACAGTCGGCATCCCAATGTCAAAACTTTTTGTTTTGTGAATAACTAGCTTTCCTGGGGCATTTATCCTTCAGTATCGGATACTTTAAAGATCTTTCACTCACCGATGAATTTGCAAACCAAAGAGAATCCGCACCAACTGTTCCAGAAACAACTCCTTCGACTTTTCAGATTACGATTAATAAATATTATATACATACAAAGTGGTACGGTCTTGTGGCCTGTTCTGAGCCTCACAACTGAGTGTTGGTTCACAGATTCCAAGGACCGGCACACTTTTTAGGGGGACCTTTCCATTGGGATCCAAGGAAATTTAAAGGGAAACGATCCCCGTTGAGTCGAAATCTGTGTTGAAGGAAGGCCTGATACGAAGAATCATTAGTGGTCGAGATGTGGTCCATAAAGTGATGACTTGGTGGAACAAAAAACGGAACGTCCAGGAGGCATATCACCATGTTTGTGTGGACAAGCTATCCCTGTTGTGATGTAGGTAACTGAAACCCCTTAGTCTTTCATAGTATCGTGAAAAGAAAGGAAAAGGGACAAAGTGAGTCAACGGAGGTTTAGGTGGAAAAAGCCCAAATTCAATTTACATGGTTTTAAGTGCCAGAGGGTACTGGCAAAGCATTGGTGAGTTTCGCCGGGAAGCTGTGCTTCGAGCAAGAAACAACTTGGTGATCCAGTTATAAAGGCTGAGAGGTTCCGTAGATTTCCCTTTCCAAACTGGTTTCATTGGAGATGATAGCTTAAAAGTAATAGTGGTTAGCTACCATGAATAAGTGACTCCCTTTCCTGGAATGTGGTTCAGGATGTTTGTAAATGAATGTTATATTATATTCGTTATTACCTCATGTGTGTGCTTTTCTTGCCATCATATATTATATATATTCACTCTCGGGTCAGGACTCCCTATTCAGGGCTGTACAGGCTCCATAACCCAAGTTATAAATCTATCAAAACTCTGAAGTAGTCTCATATTTGATGCTTATGGTCACTTAATAGTCTGAGGTGCATCTCAACTTTACATGCTTATTCTACTCTGCTGTTTGGCATTAACACTATTGTTGCTTCTCCAATAATGGTGATTACTAAGAGTGAAAGAGTTATGCTCTCTTTACCATATACCCTTCAATCTCTAATACAAGACAAAGTTGAGCCTTCAGAAACTCATATGTTCTTTGTTCTATATACTAGATTGGTAATATATGAGTCAGAGTTTATCTTTAGGGTTTGTCCTGTATTTAATCTTTCTTCGTCCCATATTCACAAGGTGATGTTACATAGGGATTTATCACCTATCTGTTGCATGTGGTATTGTGTTGGTTCTTTTGATTACCAGCAATGGTATAAACATCCTTCAAAGTGAATTGCGTGGGCTCGATTGTTCTGGGTCTGGGAGGTGGCAAGAAACCAACGTGGTTTTATGAATCTAAGGCATATTTTTTCTTGCTTGTGTAGGGACATTAGTGGGCTTTAAAGGTGGGATTGCATATGGTCTGTCTCGTCCCTGTGTACACGATCTTACCTCATGGTGTTCGGTAAGCGAAACTCCGCTTACCTCGAGATGGGTGGGTGTCTTCTGCCCACTACTTCTATTTAGTGTTTGCCAGCTGTCAACCCCAGGTCAGCCTGCTTGTTTCTCTACGCGCATCCGGACGGAGCTTGCGGGGTTAGGCCAACTCCTGGTGGGGCCTCGATTGGAGCCTCTGGTAGCTGAGTTCTCTGATAGGTGAGACTGTTATTGATGAACCGAATATCACGGGCCCTTTTCAGGTCCGGCCTTCCTCTTGACTATCCTTGACCCCGATGACCCTGCGCGCGAACTAGTTTATATGGGTTTTACATTGTCGGATTAGCTTGCATTCCCCACTCTTGATCCGATACTCAAATCGTGTATTCTTATCCTAATTTGTGTACTGTCGAGTTGTGCCTTTAGACGTGTTAGCTCAGCAAGTGTTATCGTGGCGGTCCAGCTGGATCTTAAATGTAAGCGCCCTGTATTTTTTACCAGTGTGTATTCCCATCGTCCTATGGTGTCTAATATCTACTATCCGTTTGGCCAAGCCCAGCATTGGGGCGCGTGCGTTTATGATATGTGTTGTTTGTGCTGCTGGATCTTATTCCCTGTGGCGCTCGTGCTCCTGCGATCGAGGACGGATCTCCAGCTCGAGGATGATTTGAACGGCCCCCACCTCTACCAAGGCCCAGAAGTGACGCCGCATATGAACTCGAGAGACGGACCATACATCCAGTAGGAGCCACTATGCGTACTTAGCTGCTCAGACATATAGCCAGAGGCGGCAGGACGCGAAATGAGTCCTAGGAGGGGCTAGGTAATGCCCAGATCGCTTCGTGGTACACGAACTTGGTAGACGTGCGCGAGTGGGTTTGCAGGGTGGGATTTTCTTCAACCATAGTGTGTTGCCGGAAATTGCAGACTCGGGGCTCGGTCAGAGGAGAAGGAGTTAGCTGAGACTCAAATTGCTGTTACTTACCGGTTTTCCTGATAGTTCAAGTCAGATCTGGTCCGGGTTTAGTTCTGTTTCTAAGACTCAGGTTTCGCTTTGGGCCTGCTGGCTCGCGAAGTGGCGTTGGTGGATTCCGGAGATACCCTAGAAGGGCATTGGCCCCTACGTGAAGGAACTAGCCGTTGTTTGGATGACTAAATAACCTGAGCCCAGCAGGGGGAGCCTCGAGTAGGACTAAGAGTGGTTGTTGTGACTCCCTGGATGTGTACTCGACGTGCGTCGGAGCTAGTAGAATATAGATGATGGATCCTCGTGGTGATGATGTGAGATTGATGTACTAGTATGTAGAGCGCATCCCCGTTTAATTACTTGAGAACGGACGCGTAAAAGCGTATTGAATGGAGAGGGGTAGTGTGTCTGTTATGTTCATATAAGTTCGTCGTTATCTCCCATTTCCGCGCTTATTTTTGTCTCTGGTGATCTGTGAAATGCACATTACTGAGTTATTGTAGCATCTCGGCCTCTCCTTATTTCAACCTATCCGCAAACAGTTATGGGTATATATATTTTCCTTCTACGTTGTGGCTTCGCGAGTCCTTATTGAGGTGGACTCTTCTCCACGTGCGACTGTCAGGCTGGGTGGACTCCTGTGATTCTACTCTTATGCGCTGAGTGCTTCCATGCTCTTATGTTTAACTGCTCTATCTCACTCATCTCATAGTGGCCAGCTTATAGCTTTTGACACATTGGTGTTTGGGATTGCGCAGCTGTAGTAAGGAAATGAGGGATCATTATTAAAACAATTTTTGTGCGAACAATTTTTATGTGGCTTTAACCAATTCTTGACTTTGGAGAACTTTTTATCTGATTCTGCAAAGGGCGGAAGATATACATAACGTAATCGGCGGTTCATTTCTCATGACGGATTCTAGGCTGTGATGAGTTTAAGGTCTTGCGGTTCAACCGTTGTAGCGAGTTTTGATCTTGCGAGCAAACCCAGTGTTCGCGGGAAATAGAGATACAGTACTCTTGAGTCGTTCTCTGAGTCTTTGTGTGCTTTCTTAGAGAACATGGTTAATGTAAAATACCATTATTGTGTCTTTATTGGCTATACTTAGAACTAGAGGTTAGGTTGTCAGTCTAGTCTTCTACAGTTTCGATTCTGCGTTGACATCTGCATAAAAGCATATCACGAAATTAGTGTGTGGGCTCCTCAATCACTGGGAAAGACATAGGTAAGTGAGGAAGAGATATTAGTTGTTAGTTTTCCGAGGCTATATACCATATGAAGTCTTATGATTGATGCATGAAAAGCCAGAACACCCATTAACAGGGCCAAATATTGCATTAAACAGGATTGAAGTAAAAGTAGATATGTGAACTGCTTACGTTTAGGTTTTATTCAGGTGGATGATTATTACGAAGGCTAGTTTAGCATAACTTCATGTTCTTTTACATAGAGTGGCTAATGTTCAATACGTATATAGCCATTTAATTTTTTAGAGTGATTGTGCTTTTTGCTCTAACGTATCAATCTAATCCCTTTTGTTATATTTACAAATTCAGGAGTTAGCTGAATTTCAATTCTTTTAATGGGAGAGAGCTTATCGATTTTTCTCTCCTGGTGGTATTGTAATTAACAGTACGAGCTTTTTCCTTGTACTCTTGGTGTCAAAGTGCTATCTGAAATGGAACCTCAATTATTCACTATATAATGCATTTTGTTGTATATGCAATGTGTTTACATTGTTGTTTATATATCTTGTCAGTGATGACTAACTCTTTACATATCTAGGCAACTATGAAGTAGATAGGTTCCTTTTACGGAATTTTACTTCTCGTAGCGCGTACGAATAGTGTTGGGCTGCATAAGATTTGCAGTTCAATTTGATTTGACAAAAGTATCTCTATTCAATTGAAGTTCCTTTGAATGTAATTTAACTTGAAGTAGCATTTCGTGCTACTTATCGGAAAAATCTTTGCTAGATTTATCCCTCGTAGCTGTTTTTACTTATGTTATAGAGGAATCCTTTTTTATTTGTAATGCTCTGTGGTATGTGATAAAAGTGGAACCATAACATGAACTTTATATGCTTACACAGTTGTCTACTTCATATCGGAGTAATGATCTAGTGAAAATTCTGGTATTAAACAAAGCTTGGCCACCAGCACGCTAAATTTCATACTAGCACCTCAGAGGCAATAAGATACGAGGGGATATTGTTAGTATTGAGATACGATGTCTGAAATTTCGCTTGAGTGCTGAATTTAATGCCTTTCTCTCGGGTCTTCTGCCACATGCTTTCTGATGTACAGACGTATTGTGCTTCTAAACATTTGTTGCGAAATCCCTTAGATAATAATTTGACCATGCCTTTACTGATTACTTATGCATGCTCAAATAGATAATACCGGATTGCTGGTAAACCTCCTCTGTATGACTCAAAAACTTTTATACCCTCTCACACAAAGACTAAATCTTTGGCGGTACCTGATTTCTATTGAAAAAATTAATTTAATTCCTTAGTATCAAGAAAATAAATCCTCATTATTTTCATATTTTATCTGTCTTGTAAGAGAAATAAGTCGAAAAAAGGTGATTTAAATAATCTTTTTGAATAAAAAAAACTCAAATCATATGAGTTAATTATATGACCCAAAAGATAGAAATTTATGGAAATACTCGGCGTATTATAAAGCACTTTGAAACACTTGTTCACTAAGATTAGTTAAGTCTTATATGAATGTTCCTATTACTGCAGTTTTCATATTCACAACAATACTCTCTCAACGGATTAACTCAAGAACTAATGAAGATCAAGCTTACTTTTGAGATCTGATGAGAATACGAAGAGGAGCATTTAGTAATTCCTACACCATTTATAGGCGTAATCTGATCAGAACGCATACACAGTCGGGCAGAGGAGTACTCACAAACCTCTTCTCTATATAGTGATCATCCTCTTTCAAGAACTGATCATTCATAAAGAGAGGGAAAATATGTTTTTTAAGCGCATTTCACGGAGGGGTTGAAAGTTGGGTACGTGTTTTGTGGTTTACAAACACAGAAGTTTGGTGGATTGACGAATGTTGAGCAGGTCGGAGGGACAAACCTTGAGTTGAGTGCATGGAAATGTAATGGTTGCGGATGTATTGGGAAGTATCGTTAGAGAATATATATATAATTTTGTTTTGTATCGCTTGCGGGAGTGATGATTAATTTTATAAGAGATTATATGGGTAGTCTTGAGGGGGGACGGTAGCCCAGAGTTGGAGTGAACCTCAGTTAACTGTGTGTATTTTACTGCTTTATTCTACCATCTGTACCGCTTGCAGATATTGAGGAACCAACTCAAACTGCGTTTTCGTCATTATAAGATTCAAAAGAAATAAATTTGATCAGAGTCGGATCTACTCTTCAACCCCCCCCCCCCTCTTGAGTATTTCAGAACCTTCAATATATTTCAGGGCAGTGATTATATTTCTCCTCTTGCTGACATTCAGGTGTCTTGGAAGCCTCCTACGGAAGGGATGTGAAACTAAATGTGGATGCTTAATGGGTGGGGGGTGGTTCTGCAGGTGGTGGAGGTGTGATCCGCAGACCTGATGGTTCCTGGTTTGTTGGATTCTCCCATAAATTCAATGCAGTTTCTTCCTTGGCCGCTGAATCCTCACTATACGTCGTGGACTTCTCTTGGCTCAACAATACTCCTTCACCAACATTGAGCTTGAAACAGATGCAGAACAAGCTATCTCTCGCATTAACAGTGCAAGGGAAGATAGACACAGCCAGCTAGGTCTGGTCATTCATGACATCCTCCTCCTTCTCAATCGGGAATGGACTGTGGAGCTGAAACATACCAAGCGTAGTGAGAATAAGGCGGCTCACCGTCTAGCAAACTATGGTGCTAAAATGTAGGAGAGTTTCAAGGTTCACTACACTCCCCCTCCAAGCTGCCTTATCTTGTATGAACCGGAGAAGGTCTCTGTACCTATGGAAGAGAGATCCTTCCTGCTTTTCCATTACCTCTGTGATGGCCCCTTTTGTCTCTCTCTTTGGATCGTTTGTTCTGAATATCAATCATCGGGCTTGTATAAATTGTCTTTTGGATAGTCTTATATGGACTTTGTTTAAACACTATTATGCTACCACTCTTTGGAACTGGAATTGTCACAGATTTTCAGCCCATTTTTGCAACTGTATAGGGGCTGGAAATTCAGTTTATGTGTGTTCCACTGGTTACACTCTGGCTATGCCTACTGAGTGCTCACTAATGAATAAATAAACCTCTCTTTTTTGTGTAAAAAAAGTTTTTCGTCTTGCAGGTAATAATAGAAATATCATGCGGCTTTCAATATATTTTTGGAAAAATGGAAATTAATAATCTCACA
This sequence comes from Bassia scoparia, assembly GCA_008642245.1. Classification (NCBI taxonomy): domain Eukaryota; kingdom Viridiplantae; phylum Streptophyta; class Magnoliopsida; order Caryophyllales; family Amaranthaceae; genus Bassia; species Bassia scoparia. The sequence goes on along the minus strand of SNQN01001544.1, from coordinate 48,215 downwards.
TTTTGGTGGTCTGCTCTCAATAATCCAACCTCAAAATAATTACAGAATAATCCCATCTTTTAAGGTGGTCTTCCCAAAATAATCTGAATTCTCATTTTCTTACATAGAACAAGCCAAAAATGGATCAGCAAAAGCAGCAAAAATGAGAGTTTAGATTATTTTGGGAAGACCACCCTTAAAGTTGAGATTATTCTGTAATTACTTTGAGGTCGGATTATTGAGAGCAGACCACCAAAAGGTGGGATTATTAGTTTCCATTTTTCCAATATTTTTTAAACATGATTTCCTTCTTTTGTCTTGTTAGGCAATTAGAATGGTAGCTTATAAGTACCATGCACGTGAATGTCATTAACATGGCTCTTTATTTTATTTACTTACTTTCTTATTAAATTGCTAAAGATTAGGTACACTATTATTATTGTCAATACTAAATCTTCTCTTTTGTCTCTAGGAAAACAAC
>SNQN01001544.1:25809-47352 GCA_008642245.1 Bassia scoparia | reverse complement strand
CTTTTTGCGGAATTTAAAACTGAAAGTAAAGGAACACGAGATGCGAGTTTTCACAAACACAGAAACTCTCCTTGACAACTTGTCAAGAGATAAAATTGTGACCTGATACCACACAGGATTTCTTCTTAGATTAATTCGGATACCACACCTAGTACAAATCTAAGACCTCTTCCAAGTTCCTTTCGAACTCGAAAGCTTCTCAACCAACCCCTCTGTTGATTGAGCACTCATACTCTTGTAAGCTAAACTCTCTTACAAGCCTCTCTAAATTAACACTCAACCAAAATCCCTCTTCAAGTAACAACTCTACTTGAAGCAATTACAACTCGATTTGTAAACGAAAACTGTTTAGCAATTGTGTGTAGGAATGACTCAATTTCTTTTTTTTCTCAAGTGTATGTTAAACCGATTTGCTCTTATGTATTTATAGACCAATATTATGCGTGGAATGAAAGCAGTAAGTCCACTACACATCACTTCCTACTAAGTAGGAAGTCATGCCTTAGTGGAACTTGGCATGCACTTCCATATACCACACGATCTATTAATCAGTAAATTATAGCCGTTTGTCCCTTAAATTTCTCAACTAATTTTGCCTTGATGAACAAGCCTTAGGCACCAGCTATTCACATGTTTTTATTTCCTTAATTTTCTCAAATCAGTTAGGATATTTTTCACCAAAAATCTTTTTGCCGAAAAATTCTTTTATAAAATATAATAAGGTAAAATTGGAATTTTCATAAATTAATTCTAACAAGATAAAACTGGAAGGTTTAAAAAGATTTTAATAGAAAATCAACTACCTAGGATTTATTTATTACTTAAAATATCTTTTTAACACTTATCCTTAATTTATATCTTTTAATAAAATTCCTTTATTAAATCCGATTTTATGCCTTATATTTTATTAAGCCATATTCCCACACAATAATAATAAACTTACAATAAGTATAAAGTATAAATATCCTAAACTTATTATACCCTGATGCTTCTAATATCGAACTACCAGTAAGTCTCGAATCTTGATTCTCCTAGGGACTCGAGTTCCTTGCACTTRAGTTTCTTCTTTGAACTCTTCAATCTTCAAAATCACAGAAGCTCCCTTTCCACTCTTTGGATGATCCTAACTTCATTAAGACTTTCAAGACATATTTCCTGTAAATCACATCTAACACACACATCATATATATACACATGAGTTTGCTTTTGTTTGTTTATTCATTCATCAAAACTAGGGTTCAACAGTAGCTAATTCGTGTCCCTATCATTATTGGTCTAAATACATAATATATGAGTTTAACTCCTAAAACTTATTGGCGACTTCTAATATAATTGATTATTTTAATACAATAATTCTTCCCTCGAACAGAAAAGTGGGAAGCCGGCTGTRGCTTTTAGACCATTATTGTTTGCTGTTGCCAAATATGAATCAGGTTGAATATACCTAATACAACTTTTAAACTACACCTTTGTTTCTTTCTCCTAACCTTGCCTGAATCTCCTATGATTTTTATTTTTAAAACTTAAAACCCTGATTTGTGGCTTTGATTGCAGCTCCTCTACAGGTATTTTTATGATATTGCATATTCTTTATTAGTCTATTGGCATGATTGCTTTGTTTTTTTTTCATGCGATGCTTAGTTTGCTATGTTGTGATACTCTATTTTTTGGAGATATAGTTTTTGTGGTGTTTAGACCTTATTCCCACCTGATGTTGTTGCTTATTTATTCAATCTCAAGATGTTCCTCCTTTTGATGCCTCGAGGTTGGTGATGTAGCCCAAGTAAAGTGATTGATTGTAATCATGGGTACTTAGAAAATTTTCATTTCCTAAGTCCCCATGTTTGTGTTTAGAAAAGGGTTTTTTACCCTCGGCCTCGGCTAAAAAATTCTCTTTAGGAATATTGCCGAGCCGACAGTCAAAAACCCTTAATTGATTGCAATCATGGGTACTTAGAATATTTTCATTTCTTAAGTCCCCGTGTTTGTGTTTAGAAAAGGGTTTTTTACCCTCGGCTCGGCTAAAAATTCTCTTCAGAATATAGCCGAGCCGACAGTCAAAAACCCTCAATTGATTGCAATCATGGGTACTTAGAAAATTTTCATTTTCTAAGTCACCATGTTTGTGTTTAGAAAAGGGTTTTTTACCCTCGGCTCGGCTAAGAAATTCTCTTCAGAAATATTGCCGAGCCGACAGTCAAAAACCCTCAATTGATTGCAATCATGGGTACTTAGAAAATTTTCATTTCTTAAGTCCCCATGTTTTTTATACTCGGCTCGGCTAAGAAAATTCTTTTTAGAGTATTGCCGAGCCGACTGTCAAAACCTCATATTTGATTAAAAACATGGAAAATTGGAGACAGGTTCTTCAACCCTCGGTTCGGTTATACACTTATTCAATGCTTAAAAAGAAGGAAGAATTGTTACCTCGGGAATTGGGTTCTTCTCTTCCCTCTTCTTCTTCAGCAGGTCAAGGAACTCATCGACATTCATGTCCCCTTGCATCTCGGTTGGAAGACTTGTCTTAATTTTGTCTATATCCTCTGCACACAACATTTTATGGTTAGCAAAAACAAAGAAATCAAAAAGGAATTTGCAATAAAAATAATTTCTACCTGAAGCTTTGACCTTTCGAAGGCCAGTAGCAAATAAAAAGAGTGGGTCATACAACCAATCCCTAAGGGCAATCTAGTTACCCGGCACCCACTCCTCCTTCYCCGGCTCAAACTTGCTCTTCACYTTGATGAACATATCCCTTACATAGTACTCTTCAGCAGTCACCTTGTCGGTCACTATGACCTCTCCCATGTTTCTGGCGTTATTATTCCATTTTTGGAGAAAGGCGGCTGTGTCAGTTCTCCTCGGCTTGACATAGAAGAACTCTTCCTTCCAGTCCTTTATCTTGGAAGGTTTGGACCAGAAGGTTAAGTACGATGTTTGGTTTTGAAGAACACACCAGCCCGACTCAGACTCCCTGTTCCTAGACAGGGAATGTAAGTACAGCCAGACTGTTATAGTCGGCTTCGTTCTTTTCATGCCACAGGTGGCTAGAAAAGTCATTACGTTGAGCCAGGAGATGGGGGTCAATTGCCAAATAACGATGTCATACCAATCGAGGAGATAGAGAATGAAAGGGTGAAGAGGAAATCTAACTCAAAAATCTAAAACCGAGCGGTACACTCCAAAGTAACTACCCGGTGCATCCCTAATGGTGTCACCAGAATCAGGGAGAATGAAATCATAAATGTTAGGGATGTGGTAGGCTTTCCTCAACTCAGCCATCATCGGTAGAGTCTCGGCTCTGAATTTATCACTTATTTTGACTCCTAAGGGTCTAGGATGAAGGGTTTTATTTGAGATGGGAAGATTTCGGGCCGGCTYATTTGGTCCTCTTCCTATAACAGGGAACTGCTTTCTCAGTTCTGTGGCACTGAGAATTGGACGAGCAGCCTCCTCCTCTTCTTCATTTGATGCACTATCTTCGGCATCTGAAAGGTTAGCTGCTACACCTGAAGATAAGCGTGGTTTAAAACCTCTAGACTCGGCAAATTTAAGAACAGAAGAGTAATCAGGAAGGTGTACCACCAAGGGAATTGCAGAAAGCAGTTTGTCTAAATCCTCACCTTCCTCGGCAGGAGCACCCTCGGGTTGTTGAGGTTTAGGTGGAGGCTCTTGGCTTGAACTGCCAGCTTCCACAGTTGTCTTTCTCACCGACTCCTCAGGCGGTGGAATCTCCTCTCCTGGACGAAGAGTTTGGAGAGGAGTTGCCCATGTGTGTTCCCTCCACATAGGATGCCGAGGGTCTATTGTAGGTAGATCATTGAGGTTTTCCATGGTTGCCTGCACAACAAGTACAGGAGCTGACGACCCACCATAGGACAAAGGAATGGAATTTAAATAAGGTTGGGATGTAGGGTCAGGGAGTGCCGAGACCCTAGATTCAGCCGGGGACTGATTCACCCCCATAGGTGAATCAGACCCCTTGTTATTTCTACTAATGCCGAACAGATCGTTCGACGAGCAAGAAGATGCCATTTATTAACTAGTGTACAAACAAAAACCAAAGGACAAAACAACAAAGGGAAAATACCTAGAGCTGTGTAGTCTCTGCCGAGAAGAAAGAAAATCCGAGCAGAAAGAAAATCCAAGCAGAAAGAATGCTRAGCAGAAAGAAAATTCCGAGCACAGAAATTGCCGAAAGAAAAGCTTAGCCGAGCCAAAATCCTCAAAAAGCAAAGCAGACGACACGAAAGAAGAAAATCGCAGTAAAAGCTTGAAAAGTAAATTTGAGAGAAGAAATGAATTGTGAAAGTGAAAAGTGATTTTTCATTTCTCTGTCCTCCATATATAGGGGGGGGGTAATTTTTCAAAATTCGAATTTTCCCCCCAAAAGTTTTCACCTACCTCCACTAACCTGGAGGCTGGGGTGCTCCAATGGTTGCTCGACCCAACCTAAGCCCGAGCCTAGGCTCCCTCTCAGGTTAGGCCCAGGGGCAAATGATGTAGCCCAAGTAAAGTTGGGCCTGATTTCTTCAAATTAGGCCCAATCCAAATYAAGGGCCCAAGGCCATTTGGGCTCATGTAACCCCATAAACCAGATACGTATAATTGTATGTTCATACGGTAGAAATACGTGTATAAATACCTATTGAATACAAAGGCTTTTTTCAAAGCCCAAGGCCCATTTAGGCTTAAAATGTCAAGATTGCGCCACTTGTCGCGATCTTAGCAAACTACAGAAGTCTATAAATACCCACCATTTTTCCCAAAAGGGACACATTCAATTACATCACATCAATCAACAACCTCAAACTTACTCTAAATACTCTTTCTCTTGTCTTGCTTTTGTCATACTTTTGCTCTCCTCTCCTCTTTCACACYCTAACTTGAGCGTCGGAGGGGCGATAATCCCAAGGGATTACTCGCCTTCTTGCAGGTGCCAGGGAAGCTTGTCACGTGACTTGGAGACCCCACATTTGAAGACATTTGGACTTGACTTAAGACTCACACACCTTAGCTTGTGGAACACGCTCATAGCATCAAGAGGAAGTCATTCCCCGAACCTACAAGTAAGTGTTTTGCTCTCCCACGGGTTGAAACATCGACGCCGTCTGTGGGGAACAGACAATTCAAGATGGTGAGTGAAGATTCTACATCCAACGCACAACATGGTCATCAAGACCAAAGCAAAATCGATCAACTCTTTCATGATGATGTCTCTCCTCCTCATCTTGGGGGGGGGGGGGGGGGGAAGAGAGGAAGTTGTAGCTCATACTACTAACCAGGAAACAGATGTTGACCTGGGAGACAATGATTTTGTGATGGTGAGACAATTGGCTGGTTTAATGAAGGACCTCTCTAGTATGATGCTGTCTCTTATACACATCTAGATGTGTATAAGAGACAGTGTCTCTCCTCCTCATCTTGGGGGGGGGGGGGGGGGGAAGAGAGGAAGTTGTAGCTCATACTACTAACCAGGAAACAGATGTTGACCTGGGAGACAATGATTTTGTGATGGTGAGACAATTGGCTGGTTTAATGAAGGACCTCTCTAGTATGATGGACTTGGTCAAGTCCTTGAAGGCAGAGAAGGCTGCGACAGAACAGGCCAAGGTGGAGGCAGAGCAAGCAGCTGCCCAGGCTAAACAAGCATATGAAGAAGAGCAGAGGAAAGCTAGGGCAGATAAGAAGCCAGCAGGGAGTTTTAAGACTCCACAAGCCCCTAAGTTTAAGACTACCACCCTCCAAAGTGTCTCCCATGGATACCCTCGAAGAAAGAAGAGTAGTTCCAAGTTTGAACGACTCCGAAGAGACATCACGTCTCAGGTTGCTACAAAGTTTAACGAACCAAAGACGAGAAAGTATCAGGATACTCCTAAGTTTGCTCAACAAAGACCGCCTCCTATTCGACCTCTTCAGGTGAATACGGAGACGAGATTCATCAATCTCGGAACCCCTCCTCCCACTCCTCTTCAGGATGTGAGGGGAGTCATAGAAGACAAAAAAGCCAAGAACAGAGATCTCAGAGAAATAATCAAGGATAGGCAAATGAAGAAGATTGACGCTAGGTCCATATTAAATGACCGAAGAGGGATTTCAGAGTTTGGAAATGGAGAAGAGGCTTCTTCCTTCTCTGCTTCAACCTCAAGTATGCGTGATCCCACTCTCTCCTTGGGGGGCTCTCATCACCTTTCTCAGGGTACCCAAGGGAGAAGAGGTAACGACTTGATAACTGCAATGCCGGGCAAGTCCCAACACGACATCCAAGGCAATCTCCTTCCTCAAGGGGAACCTGACTTGGAAGAGCGAATTAGAACCCTCTCCATCTCTCAGCACTCTCCTCTTTCCGCTGCAATAGTCTCCGCTCCCATGCAAAAGGTAAAGCTACCCACCATTGAACCTTTCGATGGCAAAGGTGATCCAGATGATCACCTCTCCACCTACAAGCATTTGATGCTCACTCAGCCTGCTGACGACGCCACTTGGTGTCGTTATTTCCCTGTTACTCTTAAGGGAATAGCTCAAAAATGGTTTAATGGTCTTCCTCCCAATTCTATCAACAATTTTAGCTAGCTGGCCGTAATATTTTCACATCATTTCATGGCCAGCCGAAGGGAGAAGAAATATAGCATACACTTGGGAAAGGTTGAGCAAGGAGCTGGAGAGTCCTTGAGAAGTTATGTCAAACGCTTTAATTATGAGTCTCTCCAGATTGAAGGTTTGTCGGATGATGTAGCATTCAAGAGTTTCATTCAAGGTTTGCATCGGGACAACAAGTTCCGTTTTGATCTTTTCAAGAGAGGGTGTCGCACTCTCACTCAAGCACTCCAGGAGGCTAAATTATGGATTCATGCGGAAGAATTGTGCAATGCAACAAACAAAAAAGAGAATGACAAGGATGTTGGCTCATCAAGGAGAGGTGATCGCAAACGATCATTCAGGTTCATACAGTGGACATAAAAGGTCTGGAACCTACTCTATTGATGAGAAGTCAGAGAGAGGATACAACTCGGACTGGAAAAAGAGAAAGTTTGAGTTTGAAGGCCCAAAATATGAGTATACCAAAGATCTGTACCTAGTGTACAAGGATGTTAAAGGGAAGGTGAACATACCTGACCCCCCCTCCCATGAAATCAGAAAGAGAGAAAAGAGATAGTTCGAGGTACTGCAAATTCCATCAAGATATTGGTTACGTCACCAATCGATGCTTTTATCTCCAACGAGCGTTGGATTCCTTGGTTGATGAAGGCAAGATTCCGAAGCATCTCATCAAGGGCAAGGTAAAAGCCCCCGAAAAAGAAAAGAAGACTACTCCTCAAGTAGAAGATGATGACACTGATCCTGAAGTGGTTCACATGATCTCAAGAGGGTTCGCTGCTGGAGGACCCACCATGAAAGGGAGAAAGGATTACCTATGCAATCTCTCACAAGTGATGTCTACTGATAATGTTCAGGAGGACAGCTTCCCGGAGATGAGGATCTCCAAGAAGGATAGAGAAGACGCTCTAGTCAAAGTTCCATATGATGACAAACTTGAAGGTCAAAAGAATTTTTATCGACACAGGGAGCTCTTCAAGCATTATAAGCTTCAGTTTTCTGTCCAAGCTAAAATTCGATGACAGTTCCTTCGTCAAGGCTGATCATCCCATAGTTGGCTTTGGAGGAGGCATAGTTCGCCAGGTTGGAACTGTTTTTGTGCCCGTGAGATTTGGAAGTAAAGACAAGTGTAGACATGAGCTTATGAAATTCTTGGTTGTGAATGACATGACCGCTTACAATATCATACTAGGTCGCCCCACCTTGAACAAAATCAAATCAGTTATAGTTACTCATCTTCTACTTATGAAATTTGTTTGCAATGATGGCAGCGTTGGATCTATCTATGGAGACCAACGGTCAGCCAGAGAGTGTTATCTTACTGCTCTCAAGCCTGCCTCTTCAGACAAGGAAGAGGACACCAAGACAAGTAATCAACTAATAGAAAACAAGAAGCGCAAGACGGGAGAAGTATTAGCAACACAAGAAACATTCTCCGTTCATAGTCTCCAAGGGATGTCTTCACCTCCCAAGGAAGAGGAAAAACCCGAAGATTTTATTTTGGATGAATCACGTCCGGAGAGGTCAGTGAAAATAGGATCCCTTGCTCACTCTTCAGTGGGACAGGAACTGAAAAATCTTCTTCGGGAATTTCAAGATGTCTTYGCGTTTTCAGCAGAAGAGATGCCCGGCATTGACCCAAAAGTAGCTCAACATGAATTGAATGTGGAAGAAGGAAGCAAGCCTGTCAGACTGAAGAAGAGGAACTTGGGGCATGTCCAAAGTAAGGCTGCAGATGAGGAAGTTAAAAAGTTGATTGATGCTGGGTTCATACGCCCCTGTAAATACCCTGAATGGGTAGCCAATGTAGTCCTAGTGCCAAAGCCTAATGGCACCTGGCAAATGTGCGTGGACTACACGAATTTGAACAAGGCCTGCCCTAAGGACAGCTTCCCTCTTCCTAAGATTGATAAGTTAGTAGACTCAACAGCCGGGCATCAGGCTCTAAGCTTTGTGGACGCCTTCTCGAGATTTCATCAAATCCCCCTCAAGGAAGAAGACCAAGATAAAACGGCCTTTGTGACAGATAATGGGCTTTATTGCTATCGTGTTATGTCATTTGGTCTTCGTAATGCTCCGGCAACTTTCCAGAGGTGTGTCAACACCATCTTTGCAGCACAGCTTGGTCGGAATGTTGAAGCTTACATTGATGATATGATCATCAAAAGTAGGACGTTAGAGCGCCATCCAGCGGATTTAAGGGAGACATTCAAAACTCTCCGACATTTCAATATGAAGCTCAACCCCAAGAAGTGCACTTTCGGGGTGACATCTGGAAAGTTCCTTGGTTACTTTGTTAACCAGAGAGGGATTGAAGCAAATCCGGACAAGGTTCAGGCTGTCCTTGACATGTCATCACCATGAAGTGTTAAAGAAGTTCAAAAGCTTACAGGTTGTCTAGCAGCCCTAGGAAGATTTTTGTCAAATTCAGGAGACAAGTGTCAGTATTTTTTTGATGCTATCAAGAAAAGAGTAAAGTTTGAGTGGACTGAGGTAGCAGAAGCCGCCTTTTCAAAGCTCAAGGAGCATTTACACTCTATACCTCGTTTGGTGAGCCCAATTGAAGGAGAACCATTGTACCTTTACTTGGCGGTCTCCAACCATGCTTTCTCAGCTGTCCTCATAGTTGAGAGGGAGGGCATCCAAATGCCTGTATACTTCGTCGGCCACGTTTTGCAAGGGGCTGATCATCGTTATTCAACGGTGGAGAAGTTTGGGCTTGCACTGTTCACTGCTTGCAGGAAGTTGAGACCCTATTTTGTTGCCCACCATATCATTGTTTACACCGATCAACCACTCAAACAAAAATTCTCAAAGCTGGAGACTTCAGGAAGAATGCTGCGATGGGCAATTGAATTAAATGCCTACCATATTGAATTTGAGTCGAGGAAGGCTATAAAAGGGCAAGCTCTTGCCGACTTTGTGGTTTAAATGACGCGTCCTGATGTAGGAGAGCCTCAACAGACACACTGGGTCCTATTTGTTGATGGTTCAGCTACTCAAAATGGTTGCGGGGCGGGCATCCAATTTAAGTCTCAAGAAGGCGATGTGTATGAATATGCAATGAGGTTTAACTTTCAAGCCTCCAACAATAAGGCTGAGTACGAGGCCCTCATCGCCGAAATCAAAATGTGTAAAGCAACTGGGGCAAAATTTATTGAAGCCATGTTAGACTCCCAACTGATTGTAAGCCAAGTTAATGGAAGCTACGAGGCTCGTGATGAAAACATGATCAAGTATCTTCGGATGGTCAAAAAGGAAGTGGAAGGGTTAGATGGCTTCATTCTCACTCAAGATCCGAGGTTAGAGAATAACCAAGCCGACGCTCTCTCCAAACTTGCAAGCTCTGCAACCGGCAACCAGCAAAGATCCGTCTTTTGGGAGGTTATTGAAAAAAGAAGTATCGAAGATTCAAATCAGATCCATTTCATAGACAGGGGCAATACCTAGATGGAATGAAATTCTGGAATTCAAGCGGCATGGGAGACTACCAGATAACCCTGTAAGGGCAAAGTATGTCAAGGCTAGAGACTCTTGGTTTGTTCTTTGGACCAGAGTCCTCTACAAAAAATCATTCTCCCACCCTCTCCTCAAATGTGTGACCCCTGAAAAGGGCAAAAAGATCTTGGAATACCTACATGAAGGATTTTGTGGGGCACACATCGGAGGCAGGTCTTTAGCGGAAAAGGCATTAAGAACTGGATATTATTGGCCCTCGGTAAGGCAAGATGCAATCACCATGGTAAAGAAATGCCATAAATGCCAGATTCATGGGAAGCTCATCCATCAACTAGCCAACAATCTAACGCCAATTCTTTCTCCATTGCCCTTCGCCAAGTGGGGCATGGACATCCTTGGACCTTTCCCTCAAACTTCCGAACAACGGAAGTATGTATTGGTTGTTGTTGATTATTTCACAAAATGGGTGGAGGCAGAGCCGATGCGTAACATCAAGACTACGGATGTTGAGGGGTTCATCTGGAAGAATATAATCACTATATTTGGGGTTCTAAGGTCTATCGTCTTTGACAATGGACCACAATTTGWGACGCCTAAGTTAAGGAGTTGGTTGGCTAGACAGGATATTACTGCTCATTTTGCTTCAGTTACTCATCCTTAGGAAAATGGCCAAGTAGAGGCCTTCAACAAGCTTATCAGCGATGGAATCAAGAAGAAACTCAATAATGCCAAGGGTTTATGGGTGGAAGAGCTTTATAATGTTCTATGGTCTATTAGAACTACCACGAAAGGTTCAACGGGGGAGTCTCCATTCATTTTGGTCTACGGTTCTGAAGTAGTGCTGCCAATTGAAGTCTATGAACCTACCTTACGGGTTATGCTTTACAATGAAGATGACAATTGGGCAGCTCTTAGACATAATCTTGACTTGGTTCCGGAAATTCGAGGAAATGCTCTACTTAGGCAACAACTTTACAAGTTGAGGATGACCAGAGAATTCAACAAGAAGGTTAATCTACGTACTTTTAAAGTTGGTGACTTGGTGTTACAGAAGATGGAAGCGCTTGGAAGAGCGAATGAGCAGGGCAAGGTTACTCCTAACTGGGAGGGACCTTACAAGATTGTTGAGGCAGTCAGAGAAGGCACTTTCAGACTTGAGACCTTGGAAGGCAAATGGCTCCCACGAACTTGGTATGCAGACAAACTTAAGAGGTATTACATGTAGACTATTCAGTCGTTATTAAGAGATGCTCAACATTTCCTCACTTTGTAATTAATTGGCATATGTCATTCTTTCTCCAATTAATGAAATGAGCAAGACTCACTAGTTCCACCCATGCATTTGTGCCACTTTGTTGTGTATGCTTTCAAATCCAACTTCGATTTACAAGTATAATTCATGAACTTTCAAGCTTGTCCAAGGCAAGACTTCCAAGTTTATGTTACAGCTCTTCAGCTAAAACAATAAACTTGTTATTTACAAGCTTATCCAAAGCTAGGTTTTCAAATAACAAGAACCCAGATTCAACTTTCAAACTTTGCCTAGGGCAAGAGTTTACAAGTTTATGTTCCCATATATACAAAAGACCTCTTGTCAGGAGCATTACACAATTACATCTTTTGTTATTTACAAGCTTAGCCAAAGCTAGGTTTTCGAATAACAAGAACTCAGGCTTAACTTTCAAACTTTGCCTAGGCCAAGAGTTTACAAGTTTATGTTCAAATATATACAAAAGACCTCTTGTCAGGGGCATTACACAATTACATCCTTAGATTACTTATTCAAGTATATTTAGATGTATGCCTATCATAAGTATTCCTAATTCACCTTTATGACAATAGGCCTAGATGCTCAAGTTTAAGGGCAATCAACGGTAGTTGATTGACTCAACGCCACTACTTGGCCTTGTGTCAATCAACATAATACTCTAATAAACTTGACCATCCAGGCTTACTATTAAAATATATATGTATATATATACTCGGCTAAACAGAAGTTCTTTTTCAAGAGCATTAAAATTCTGGTCGAGACGGAGGTGAAAAAACCCTCAATTGTTTGCAATTATGTAGTCAAAAGTTCTTTCTCAAGGGCATTAAAATTCTGGCCGAGATGAGGATTGAAAATTCTAAATTGCTTGCAATAATGTCGTTACATAGAGACGAAACCCTTTTGTCAAAGGCATCAAGATTTCTGCCGACACGAGAGTTGAAAATTCTTAAATAAATACAAGTTTGCCGTCAACAATTGAAGTTCTCTGATCAACTAGGGCAACTCGGTTATGAGAATTCAGCCGAGCAAATGGTCGGCTAAAGCAGCACCTCGATGCTCAAGTTTATGGGCAATCAACTATAGTTGATTGACTGAATGCCACTACTCAGCCTTGAGTCAATCAACTCAATAATCTTATAAACTTGACCATCTCGGCAAATCTCGAGCAATGGTTAAATTGAATGGGGCAGGCAAAGTGTGGATGTGCCGAGTAGATCTTATGACTGCTAAGTGTTTGGACATTTTCTTAAGTTAAAGTTGTTTCTTCAATTTAACCATTGCAAGTTAACTTCTTAATTCCATCTTGTTATTGTGATTACTCGGTTTTTTGGTGAAGTTAAGACATTCGGCAATACGAAGAACCAGAAATATTCTAAGTGTTCAAGCAGAAATATTCTAAGTGTTCAAGTTTATGATTTCATCAAAAGTTAGTTGTTCTCATTGATGTGATAAATATACAAACAGGAGAAACTTTGAAGTTCTGACCCGAGCCTATACTTGGTGGATATACAAAAAGTGATTACAAAAAGAGCACTAAAAAGAAGCTAAGTCTTGGAAGGAGTTTTGTTCTTCTGAGCTTCAGCTGCTGTTGCTGCATTCAGCCTTTTCTCTTCGGCTTCTTTGAAGACTTGTTGTTGATAGGCGGCAGCTGCTTCATCTTCCTTCCTTTTTTGGAGCTCCTTGGCTGTCAGCTCCTCTTCATCTTCGTCGTCTCCCTCTTCCTCGTCTTCTCCTTCTTCGTCGTCTTCTTCCTCGTCGTCAGAAGGAGGGGGAGTTGGTACAAAGGGCTCGGGGGCTTTGATCTTCTTTTTGATAGCCTCGGCCACTTCTCGTCGATATTGAATCCAACGAAGCAAAGAGTCTGAGGTGCTGTGAGACTCGAGCATATCGAAAGCCTCGGCAGCATGCCCCATGAGCTGCTCTTTTACCAACAAGCTGTCGTCTACTGCCATGTTCTTCCAATATTCCAYTTTGCCCTGTAGCTCGGACGTGGAAGACTCAACTATTTCTTTCTCCTTCTTTAGGAGAGAGATCTCTTCTTGCAGCTTCTTCTTCTCTTTCGACCAASCATTCTTGGCGGCTCTTAAGGCACGTTCGTTCCTTAAAGAGCCGACCACGGCAGTGACGGCAGCAGCTAGTCATTCATCACCTTCAGCCGAGTGACTTTGAAGAGACTCCATCTGTCGAAGAGCGCATTCTACGGCTAAGTTTTCACAACGCACCATTTCCTTTTGTGCCGTCATGAAATCGCCGGCAAYAATAGCAAAGTTGCGGTTTTTGTTGCTCTCTTCTATTTTTTGGCGGAGTCGTCTTTCGATGCCATCCACCCTCACCAGTGCCTGACAAATCAAGAAAAATCAGTTAGAAAACATTCAAGTCTAAGTAGACTACAAGTTAAGAAAGGATAGAAATTCTTACATCCATAAGGTCTCGTTTGAGAGGCCTGATGAAGCCTTGTTCACACCCCTGTAATGTTTGGGGGTAGAAGGGATGAACCGCCTTCAGCATTTTCTCGGCCATTTTGGTTCTCTCTTTGGCCGAGAACTTCAGTTCGTTGTCGGCTTCTGAGTTGGAAGGAGCCGTGTTGTGCTCCATAGCTTCTTCTTGTTGTTCCAAGGAGGTGTTCACCGAAACAGGGAATGCAATTACCGACGGGTTAGAAGGATTAAAAGGACTGGTGTCGTCTGAAAACCGAATGGTTGTTACTACATTACGGTAATACTTACCACCCTTGGAAATGTGCTCTCTCATCCTCTGCTTTGTCACCTCCGGCATTTTTTCGAGGATTTCCTTTTGWACATGGACGAGAAGCTCAGCGTCTGGAAACCTCTTGGCCAATTCTTCARCCGAAGGTGGCTGGTAGATGCCCTCATCGACTTGAGAGGCGAAAAGATTGAAGGCAGGATCCTGCCTCATCAGGTCGAAAGTGTGAATGGAATCGATATACTTGGGATCCTGGTTGGCCATCTTGTCACGAGCTAGCCGAGCAGCGATGTCGACCTCCGACATCAAATGTGGAGGAGGACCGGGTCCTCCTCTTCAACATGGAAAAGTGGTGGCTCTGGAAAATCCGAGCCTAGAAATTGTTGATCTGGAGAAGTGTCTTCCAGATCAATGACCTCTTCAGGGAATGTCTTCAAATTATGAAGTTGTTAAGTGATAAAGTTATACATATAAACCTGATATAATTGGAAAAAGAAAGAGACTTGAGATCAGTTTGCATTTAAGCTGCGATAATCTCATCCTGGCATATTAAGACAAAGGACAAAAAGGATCAAAAACAGGTATAACAACTTCACATAAGAGTAAGTAAACTTTCAATAGCTACCAACTGTTTCAACCCGTGGGAGAGCAAAACACTTACTTGTAGGTTCGGGGAATGACTTCCTCTTCAGGGAATTTCAAATTTTCAAAATTCAAATTCTCCCCTCCAATGGTTGCTCAACCCAACCTAAGCCCGAGCCTAGGCTCCCTCTCAGGTTGGGCCGAGGGGCAAATGATGTAGCCCAAGTAAAGTTAGGCCTGATTTCTTCAAATTAGGCCCAATCCAAATCAAGGGCCCAAGGCCATTGGGCTCATGTAATCCCATAAACCARATACGTATAATTGTATGTTCATATAGTAGAAATACGTGTATAAATACCTATTGAATACAAAGGCTTTCTTCAAAGCCCATGGCCCAATTAGGCTCAAAATGTCAAGATTGCGCCACTTGTCGCGATCTTAGAAAACTACAGAAGTCTATAAATACCCCCCATTTTTTCCAAAAGGGACACATTCAATTACATCACATCAATCAACAACCTCAAACTTACTCTAAATACTCTTTCTCTTGTCTTGCTTTTGTCATACTTTTGCTCTCCTCTCCTCTTTCACACYCTAACTTGAGCGTCGGAGGGRYGATAATCCCAAGGGATTACTCGCCTTCTTGCAGGTGCCAGGGAAGCTTGTCACGTGACTTGGAGACCCCACATTTGAAGACATTTGGACTTGACTTAAGACTCACACACCTTAGCTTGTGGAACACGCTCATAGCATCAAGAGGAAGTCATTCCCCGAACCTACAAGTAAGTGTTTTGCTCTCCCACGGGTTGAAACAGTTGGTAGCTATTGAAAGTTTACTTACTCTTATGTGAAGTTGTTATACCTGTTTTTGATCCTTTTTGTCCTTTGTCTTAATATGCCAGGATGAGATTATCGCAGCTTAAATGCAACTGATCTCAAGTCTCTTTCTTTTTCCAATTATATTAGGTTTATATGTATAACTTTATCACTTAACAACTTCATAAGCTTACACAGTTCTTGTTGGAAAGTTTTGGTTTTCTACAAGGGTTTCAAAGATGAGAACAACAAACAAAACCTTCGAGGCGTGTACTCACTTTTCTAAAAGCAATATTTCGACCCTACAAAAGCTCGGGTATCACAAAATTCGCTTTTGAGATACAACGAAGAACAATAGCAAGAAAACATGCTTTCTATGGTTTCTATCCAATGAAATCTAGTATTTTAGAAAAATACACGCAATGTTTTTCCCCTCTCTAGCTCCCAAATGCCCCTAAAAGTTATCTATTTATAGGCACATGGGATAACTCCGATAATAGGTAACCACCCACTACTTAAGTAACTTCCCACTGCATGAGTAGTTACAAGCTGCATAAGTAACTTCGCTTTACTAGGTAACTACCCACTATTAGGTAACCACCCATTACAAGGCATTGCTAGGTAACCACCCAATACTTGGTAACTTCCCACTACCATTTTATGGTAACTACCCATTACCTACTTACTTGTAGAATTTTTGCCATCGTGTGTTCGTTGGATCCATCTTTTAAGGGGATTGAGGGAGTGTATGGTGGTTACCACAACCACCTACTAACACCACTCCGCCCACTATTGTTGTTGCGAAAAGTTACTTAAGCAACTGAGCAACACCATGTGTCATTCAACACTTACACATGTCATTATGCCTCGGAGAACACATACACATGTCACTCTGTCCCACAGAACACATACACATGTCATTATGTGCTAAACAACACTTATACATGACATTATGTCTCAAAGAACACACACTTTGCTACTTTGCTTCATGAACAAGTGTCTTAAGTATTGATTGTGCATAATCGACTACTTTCTACAAGTTGCACTTGTAACTGTTTTGTGTATCAACCCGGACCAAGTTACAGACCATTGATGACATATGTCTTGCGTTCTTTTATACCACTTGTACCTGTTGAGCTAGATGGACCTTTCCGAGCCACATATTCCCTAAAGAGCTAAAGTCTTTAATTGAGAAGGCCACTTGATCTTAAAACCAAAGGATGTCGGATACACAGGTCAGCTCAGCTTGATCGCAGTTTTCTACAATTAAAGAGTATGATGAGTTTAATAATGCACAGATTATTCATCTTACTTTACTATACTTTTGATTCTTAATTGGGTATGTTATATTGATTCATTTTAGTGACTTTTGATTCCCTTTGAATTTTGATATGAAATATTTATGTAGTTGTAATCTTCCCACAAGCTAAGATTTTGATTTAGTAAAAATTGCACAAGTGCATTWTTTTATAAGTCGGTGTCYAATGTTATTCTATTTTGTTGTTTCTTGGTTCTAGTGTAAATTTGATTGTAACTTAGGTAGTTTGAATCCTTTCATCCATATATATTGTTATATGATGATGATGATGATGATGATGATGATGATGTATTGTTATTAAAAATTGAATCAGTGAATATTTGGTGATGATATTGATTTGGTTTATGAATGCTAATTTGGGGATATTAGTAGTCAATAGTTTCTATTGAGATTAATTCTACTCCGAGTATTGCATAGAATAATACTTAAAAACAGTGAATGGTGTTGTAGGATTTGAATCGATTTATTTTTCGGACGAGAACTATGGATTTAGGCATTTATATATTCGGGGGCTGAGTAGGTTGTTGTAACAGCTGTAATCACGCAACAACAGGGGATAGTTCAATAGAATTAATTAGCAGGTAGAACAACAATGGGCAGTGTAGTAGCAACGAGAGACCTTAGGGTCGTTGGGGGGCTATGCAGACAATGCACTAGCAAGTACAATAGCATCAAGGCTGRCCGCAGTCGTTGCAGGTAGCCTCGGACAGTGACGACCCCGCTTCGTTATGTGTTGCTGCTAATAGGACTTTGTTAATCCTCGCCCGAAAATATTAGCAAATTTTCCCAAAAAGCCCTTTACACATCCCATCACTCCACCCCTATTCACGAAAACCAAAATCCACCCAGTTCACTGACTCTGCTCTGAACTACAAAAACAACCAAACAACCAACATGTCTGCACAGCAGCCACCCAAAAAAAGGCCGACACTAAAATTTAAAATGCGTGAGGCTGTAGAGGCGGCGGTCGCCGAAAAGCAACGCGAACAGGTAGTAGCTCAATAGACTATGTCAGAGGCCGAGGCTGTAGTGACGGCGTTGGCAGCGGAAGTAGCACCAGAGTCAACGTTGGAGGAGGCTTTGGCGGCGGAGGAAGCGTCGGTAGTAGGTTGCTCGTCGACTGCGGTTAGTTAGTTATTTTTTTATTTTTTTTTAATTCGTCGTCTGAGTTACCATGGTTCCTCGTTGATGTTGGTTGCACCGGTGTCTGAGATCTGGCCGCAAGTACCATGGCACCTGCGTCAGATCCAGACGCATGTGCCATGGGACTTGCGTCTGAATCTGACGCATGTGCCATGGTACCTGCATCCAGATCTCAAACGTTGGTTTCAATATTTTTTTTGGTTTATCAAAATCCGAAACTTTAGCAAAATTCCGTACCATTTTGTGTAATAAATCTAGCAATTTTGTAAATTCTTAGATCAAATCTTGGAATATTATGTGCAAAAATGTTTAATTGTTCAATAAATTTTTGCCAAAAAGATGTATAATTGGAATATTTCATGGAATTTTGTTAATTGTTAGATAAATTTTTCTTTCTGATAATTGTATTAATAACGCGTTTAATTGTTTATTTGATAATATTGTTAATTGTTTTGAATAATGTTAATTGTTAATTGTTAGATAAAGTTTTTATTTCTGATAAATTGTTAGAATATTTCAAGAAATTTTGTTAATTGTTAGATAATGTTTATTCTCTTAATTAAAATAAATTACTTATTTCTGATTTATTTGTATATTACTTGAAATAAAATTAGTTTAGGTGAGTGTTGAACTATTGCATTGCAAATAATATCAGTATGGCTTTAAAATCAAAAAATTAGGTTTTTAGTAAGATAATTATGTTTATGTTAGATTTTAATAATTAAAAATTGAGTTTCATGGTAGCTTCAAGTGGTTTAATGGTTATGTTAAATTAAATTAATTAAAAATTCAAAATATAGGTTTATATTGGTTAGATAATTAAGCTTATGCCCATGTTATATTTGTTTTTTTTGGTTGCTATTAGTTATGTTTATATTAAATCGATTCTAAGTTAATTAGTCAATTATTATGATTATTTTTTAGAATATAGACTAATATAGACTATGAATGCTTATCAATGTACTCGTAATTATTATTTTTGTATCTATTTTATTCAAATAATATTATGTTAGCATATGTTTTTTTATGTTTAATATGTCAGAAATTAGAATATAGTTTAACATGGATTTGAGCTACTTTAATATATATATATATATATATATATATATATATATATATATATAACCTTATTTAATTTTACCAATCTTTCCCGCGTGTAGTTAAGTTAAATATTTTAATTATGTGGAATATTGAATTCATTTAGCAACCTCTTGTTGGGGCCGGGAAAGGACTTATGGTTCCTGAATGTGGTCGACCTGATGACTCTGGTCCCCGACATCCTCATTCACGCGAGGTGTCGACGTTAGTTAGGAGAGAACGACCGACTAAGTCTGCTCGACAGAGCTTGGACTTGCTTATTCCGGATGTGCACGGTCAGGAGGATGATCCATATGTTGATGGAGATTCTTCTGATGAGGATGATTTGGAGGAGTCTGGACCCTGCTGTAGTGCTGGATTTATGAGCACTTTCCCGGACTCAGGCCTCAGCGTGACAGRTATAACATAGAGGTCTCCACCACCCCCCGAGCTCAACAGTGGGGTGTTTAGAGGGAGGTGAAGGCTGTCGATCATTTAGAGGCGATCAGGGGGCAACTCGATTGACTTACAGCGGCTGAGGTATTTATTACTTTTCTTGTGCTTGTTTACCTATTTGACGCATAGATTATTCTCACAATTTCGATGTATTATTTTCAGGTGGAGTGGATGCCTAACGGATCGAATCCCGCAAGTGTTGTTCCTAGGACACTATACATGGGCACCATATGTTATCATGGTGTCATTGAGCCTTACATGCCTCATCGATGTCTGCGCCAGTTAGGATACCGTCAAGTGATACCAATGCCTCCCATTACGCCAAGGTTAGCTTGCAGACCATTGGAGGCTCTCAGCTATGATGTCAAGTTTGGTGCTACTTCGACAAAGTCGTCCTGGAGTCAGTTTGTAGCACTTTCATTAGCACTTGAGCTTTATGAGCGTAACAGTATTTCTAGGTCGGATGCTGTTCACCATGACTACATGCAGTGGTTTTGGAGATGCTCACACCCTTTTCTACGAATGGGGTATCGTCCTTAGTCTCGGATACCTCCCAGGACGGCGACATAGGAAGTAATATTTTTGTTTGATACTGCATGCATTTGAATGATTGGCCTATAATGCTCTTAATGTGTAAAATTGGTGTTGTTGTGGATGACTCAGGCGTTTGATGTAATTACAAGCTTCTCTCTTCACCGTTGCTCGATTCGTGATTCGCATTTCGAGCAGACATGCCACGATGCGCAGGAGTTAGCTGATAGATGGAGGCAGTCGTTGGCTCCGGGATTCATGGAGGAGGACGAGGAGTAGGAGGCTTCTTTATGTAATTAGTAGTTTAATTGGACTCTTTATTATGTAGTTTAATTGGACTTTTTTATGTAATTAGTAGTTTAATTAGACGCTTTATTATGTAGTTTAATTGGACTTTTTTTTATGTAATTAGTAGTTTAATTGGACTTTTTTTATGTAGTTGGAATATTTTATATTTACTTTAATTGGACCCCTGTAATGTAGTTCAAATCTTTTTTATGTAGTATAATTGGAATAAACACGTAATGCAACAATCCAAAATAATTTCCCATAATTATTAAAATGAGAACAACCACTTAAATGTACCCCCAATCTTGTTCTTTCAATGTACCTCAACCAATCAATGCATCCCAACGAGCGCTCCTTAAAGTGTAGAAAGCATCCCAACCATCGACTGAACGATCGTGGTGATAATACCATACAGGTGCAGTGAGATAGGAGGGACGGGAAATCCTTCTTCCAAATGTAGTCGAATGTAGTGTTAGTAGGTACCCAAATGAACAATGGTCAACTCCATCATAGGTCGACTGTGTCTACCACCTGTTGTCAAAGGAAGCACAGTGATATACCAACTAGGGTCGGTAGTGTTTGGGTTCACCCAAAAGCACATGACTGCACATCGCTAATGCGTCGCTATAGGAAAAAGGTGAGCTACTACCTCCATGTAATGCTCTGGTCCACAACGACCTCCTTCCCATTCTATGCGTGCTGCTGCTGCGACTACCTCTTGAACACCGCTGTATATAGGATCATACATGAATGGATTAGCCACCAAATCATTCACCAGTGCTCGTCGTATCTGGTCCCATTTATCTTGGCCATTGTCAACGGCATCAACAACACAACGAAATCCACAATTGCCATCGTTCACGACATCTAACCAATCAATAATGTAATTGAAAGTTATGTGATACTCAAGAGGGGGAATGAATTGAGTATAGTTATTGATTACCAATTTTTCTTCTTATGCTTTTGGACTTAGTATGAGGAACTAGTTGGGCTAGTTCCTGTACGCAGCGGAATATAAGTAAAGCAATAAAGAACACACAGTATTTAACGAGGTTCACCCAACTTTGGGCTACGTCCTCCTATCCTAAGTTCTTTTATTAATCTACTCCGAAAAACAAAGAACTCGCTCACTCTACTGTTTCCCTACTCCGGGAACCAGCACACCCCACACTCAACTCTGAATGTGCACTCGACTCACACCCGTAAGTCTAACTTTGTGTTTGAACTCACCAACACTCACCAGGCCTTCAACCCCTCTGTTGAATACCTTTACAATAGCAATTTTCTCTCTTATGACTAACTT
>SNQN01001544.1:0-13034 GCA_008642245.1 Bassia scoparia | reverse complement strand
AGCTCTCGTATCTGGTTCCCATTTATCTTGGCCATACGTGTCTACACCGAGCAACAACACACGAATCCACAAATTGCCCATGTTTCACGAATCTAACCATCAATATGTAATTGAAAGTTATGCTGATAGCAAGAGGGGAATTTGAATTGAGTATAGTTATTGATTACCAATTTTTTTTCTGATGGCTTTTGACCTATATTGAGGAACTAGTGCTAGTTCCTGTACGCAGCGCAATATAAGAAAGCAATTAAGAACCACACAGTATTTAACAGGTTCACCCAACTTTGGGCTACGTTCCTCCTATCCTAAGTTCTTTTATTAATTCTACTCCGAAAGAACAAAGAGAAACTCGCTCACTCTTTACTGTTTCCTACTCCGGACAAACCAGCAACCCACACTCAACTCTGAATGTGCCACTCGACCTACACCCGTAAGTTAACTTTGTGTTTTTGAACTCACCACACTCACCAGCCTCAAACCCCTCTGTTGAATACCTTTACAATAGACATTTTTCTCTTTATTGGGACTAAACTTTTTAAAAGCTAAGTAAAGCAGAATGATGAGTTCGGTCTAATGCTCTTGTGTGACTCAAAGTAATCATCTTTGTGCTTTGTGTGTTTTTCTCAATTAATTCTAAAACTTGCTTTTGATCCGTGAGAAGAGTAGTTATGAATTTAGCAAGCATAGATGAGATTATAGTATATATTGATTTAACCCTAGTTTCATAATCTATTTGTATACAATGGCAAAATTACGATTTTGAAAGTATTTAGTCTTGTTCAATTTTTATCACAAGGAAATAAATGAAACAAATATTACTCCAAGGTTTAAGACCATATACACATATTATCTATTATTCCAGCGCAAATATCGTTTTCAAAATATCCTTTTAAAAATTTTTAGAAAAAATCCTTTTTTTTTAAAAACCCAGCCAAAATTCCATTTCAAGAACACAACTGTTCCCCAGCTTGGTTCCTTAAAAAGTGTGTTATGATTCTGTTCCAAGCTTTTACTAGAAATTTCATATCATACTCAGAACCTTTAAAGAACTAGGATTATTACTATTCAATCACACTAAAGCATGTATTACATGGAATTCCTAAATTAAACTTTAAGGAGCAATCATCTGGATTCTTCATGTAATCTCAAGGACTTTTGAATCTTCCTTTAATTCTTTCATTGTCACAGCTTTTTTTCGAATGTCTCGAAAGCTTCATACTTTCAAGTCTTGGAATCAATCTATACTACAACATATAACAAGTTAAACATGCAATAAAAGATACATGGACTGTTTTCAGCACAACAACAGTCAAGGAAGGAACGCTCGTACTGGTTCTACACCAGTGAATGAAGCTTTCATGTAATCAGCTGTCCCTGTACAAACAGTTAGTTTCAAAGTATTCACATAAATATTAACTTGGCTGAGGAAACAAGTTCCCAACTAGCTGTTCCCAGAACTTAACTATATTCTTACTGAAGCTCCTTGTTCCTGTTAATGGGTTTGTCATCATTCAAACTTAAGGACTCAATAGTAATCATAGGATCGGACCAGGGTATATTCTTCACGTATGGGAAAATCCGACATAACACTACTATCACCGATTATTATTCATTCTACAGATTGTATTGCAAACCAAATCAAGATTTTATGTAGTGTTTGAAGGGAAAACAGGTTGTAAAGTTACTTGACTGCTAACCTTTGTGACATGAACCGAATTCTGAACGCCCCGCGAGATTTGTTCGACCGAAAACAAACGTCGACCACGAAGGCATGTCGATTTGAATGTTTGGAGCTCATCTAGTGTTAAACATTTTGGTTCTGGTTCCTCCATGTTCGAAGTATCAGGTATGGGGTGTAATGGTGTGCATAAGACTAGAATTCGGCACCGCATCACGCGGGTATCCACTAGCAGGCAAACCTTTGTCGGCAATGATCGGACACAATTGTGCGGTCCTTCTTGCTCTCCTCAAACTGTGGAATGCTACCCATGGCCTGACAATGTCCTCTAAGAAATGGGTCAACTCCTCAAGGGTTACACTCCACATCCTCTCCAGTAATTAAAAGTGACAAGCAAACATGGCATCCGTTAGTTAGCCGCTAAGAACACTCCGCACCGCCCAAACCTCATTAGTCCGCAAACTTTATGTTTGCTTCTCATCCCTCATTGCCTGAGTGCATAAACTACAAATCCCTGTAGGTGACGTAAGTGAGTATGTTATCGAACTGAGTTGTTCATAGCCGAACGCTACAATGCTCCAAAAGAGTTCATATCTCGATTTGTGTCTGTACCTGAATTGCGGGTGCATCTGTTCTCAATTAAGGTTGTCACATGAAGAAGTCGAACTATCAATCCACTCTTTCACATATGGCGTGTTACTTCGACGACAGTTGCTCGGTTTCCATAATGTCAGACTCTTATAAGTCCAGCTTTTTCAAATTCTCCCTTTTGTGACGAAGCCAAGTTCTCTCAAAGTAAGTTGTATCCCGTTAGTCGTCCTTGATTCTCTGCTTCATTTTCGCTTGTTCTCATTCTCTTCCCCAAACCCAATTACCAACGGTGATCAAGTGGTATCCCAATTTTAAACTAGCATCTTTCAGAAAGGTGGACTCACAATCTCTCCATGATCCATACACAAACAACTATTGCTTGTCGCCAACATCATGTTGTAGGCTCGAACCAACAACTCAACATCTCAATTTCACATGGTCAAAGACAAGTGAAATGAGCTTTAAATTCAGATTACCTCACGAATGGTTTTTTAAACGAACCCAAGCTCTCCGATTCCGTTTGCAATACATTATGGTTCATAGACTGCTCATCGAGGGCCCTATCAGGTTATGCAATTCATGAGTAAACACCGTAGTCAGCTTCAGTCTGCTCTTTAGGGAGCCCCCAACAACCAAGGAAAGTTCATGTTTAGTCGTGTAACACCAACAACCTCAAACCATTAGGAACTTTGTACCGTTCGTCTGTAGGTCGCATCTTACATGAAACTTTGTATAAGTGCGAGTCAGTTTAATCGAATTGGATGCGCTACAAAGGTCGAACCACTTTGCTTGCTTTATCTGAATCCAACCAAAAACAACAAGCTACGGACATTACTGATCGGAATTCTCCTTGACTTTTCTTCCTTTTAACCTTCTCTATAATTGTAGATGTGCCGCCATTTCGGTTCAATTTGGAAACTGGTTTTAATTGCCTTAAATTCGACCCGGGCTTCAGTTGTGCATCTGCATGGGTACCCACCATCTCTTCCCACCTGTAGACTAAGCTTTGTTAACTGTCTATAACTTACACCATCAGGGATGTTGTGAGCTTCCTCGACCCTTGACACTCTCACCAAACCACATCGAACCCCATTCAAAACAATTTTCTCTTTTTGAACTGGCAATTAACCCCTTTCCTTTGTGTGTGTCGACGCTCTACAGTCCTCAAGGTCTCGTTCCCACCTTCTTCATGTATCGATCACACCACAGTAGTATCCACTTTGCCCATTCTAGTTCACGAGTGCGAGTTTATGACTTGCATTGTCAATAAAAACCCACACAGACTGAGGCCACCTCTCTTTGCCCCATCAATTGCAAGCCTGGAACGTCGGAAAATTTCTGTGGACGACGAAAGATCGGTGTAATTGCAACATTTGGTCGCCTTCCGTAAGGCAGGAACCTGTTCATGAGAAACATTAAATTTTTAGTAGTATATCAATAATAGATTACAACAAGGCCCAAATGCACAATAATAACTAAAGAATAAATACATAAAAAATCATAAAAATTTATTATAGAAATATGTAAAATCAATAATTAAATTACATAAAAAAATCAGATAATATGAGTTACAAGAACACAAATTTAAGACAACTAAATTAACGATATTTTTTTAAACTACAATATTAAGTAAATAAACTATCAATATGATTAATTATTTACGATATTAACCTATAATTTAACGATATTTTTTATTAATGACTAATACTTTGGTTTACAAAATATAATATTAACACAAAAATATATTCAGAAGTACCAAATCGTTGTTACAAATATACACATCTACTACCACGTTGCTTTGCGCATGTTCCATGGGCGTGCGTAATTTTCAGAAACGCCACTCTTAAAAAAAATTACCTGTCCAGTTTAGGTAGTGGCGACGACGGTTCCTTTTCTCGACATAGTGTCATCAAGCATAAGGATTCCGGCAGAGTTCAGTGGTGTGCAAAGCGTGTCGGTTGAGCTAGAGGAGAACAAGTTTTTGAGAAGTGCCAAAGGCTAAAAAATGGGAAGTTCTACCGCAATATTTTGGCGGAAAACTTAAGTTATATATAGGGGCGAGGTTTAGTAACCGGAGCTGCTAATCATTGGGTTGCCAAGCAAGGAAATGTTAAGGTCTGTAGGCACTGCGCCAATCCCTTGATTGGTTTTGCGTATGCGTCTTGATTAGATACGCCTTTTGTTTTGTTGTGTATCTTTTTATAAAGGCTTGTTGAACTTTTATTGTGTTTGAATGATTGGTAAATTGGGAAATTGTTGTTGCTTTGTTTTGAAGAGTTTACAACGGTTTATGTTTATATTCTTAATCGTTTAATTTTTGATACGACATTTTTGTATATTATATTATTATTATATATATTTATTATTATTATTATTATTTTATTATATTTATATGAAATGTTTCATAACAAACTATCCACTTTTCCAAGAAGTTTAGAATAACAACCCGTTTTTTTTTAATTAAAAATTATATCACTATTTCCCAAAACTTTGCAAATCCCTAAACATTTTCCAATTTCTGCATAAAAAGAAATATTCTAGCACGAATAAGAAATTTTTCGGCGTTGTTCTCTTCTATCGTTTTCACTATGATGGATTGTCAGAAGTGAGTGAGATTGAGTAAGGAAAAAAGAATAGGTCAAATATTCTTATTTTTGCCCAGAATATTCTTTTTTGGTTAAAAATGAAAATGGATAGGATTTGCAAATTTTAGGGAAATTAGTAGTTATTGTTTATAAAAAATTCGTTGTAGTAATTCTAAACATTTTGAAAAAGTTAAGTAGTTACGACAAATTTTCATTATATTATATATTATTATTATTATTTATTAATTATTATTATTATTATTAATTTATTATTATTTTATTTTATATTATTATATCACCAAACAGATGTAAAGTTTACAAGCACAAACGACAAACAAAATTACAAGTAAGTTGGATGATTATATTATTATTATTATTATTATTATATATTATTACTTATTTATTATTAGATTTTTTGATGTAAATACTAACTTCTCTAGTTTTGAAAATAATACATGGTCAAAATTTATTATTACTTTAATACTAGAGTTGAAATTTTTAATTTAGCTGAATAGTTTAACAGATTCGTGTTATAAGTGGGGCCCACTAAAACTTTTTTAATTCTTACCTTCTCCCTCTTCTTTCATGATTAGGAATTATTTCTCTTTTTGTAACTAAAGTCTTCCATTTCACGCTCTCTCTCTTCATTCTCGCGCTATTTCATCTCTTCTTGCTATCATTACTAGTTATGTCTTTCTTCTTTCTTTCGTTTTTTGTTTAAATATAATCTATTTGTAATTGCAACTTTTATTTTTTAATTGCCTTTGCTTGTTTTTGTAGTTAAACCGCTTGCGGAAAAATGGGTTTAAGTGTGTTGGCTGGAAGATTTATGCCAGGAATATGTGACGTTCGTCTATAGCCCTACAATCCAGGTTCAGCGCGACGGCGCTATGGGGTTTGCAAGTTCTATGACTTAAGTCTTGGGAAATGCTCATCATGAACTCAAAATTTGATATTTGAAAACATTCCGATGTTCGAGCTTACAGCCACTACCTCAATAGTAATTATGTTATTGTACTTTTACAATAATTGTTTTGTTTTTGGTTTTGCTTATGTCTTACAAAAGACTTTAATAGCTCGGTCGCATAAACTTATTGTGACACTGGTAAAAATCACAGTGAATCGGTTATCGCGTGCAGCTTGCTCTAATGGTTTACTCCCTCGGCGTTTTTAATTGCTACTTTTTGACTTTTACACTATTTATTTATACTTTGACTTACTTTAATTTTATACACCTTACATAAAAATAGCTATGTGTGATCTGTTTGATTCGTCTCGATGTGTACTTTTCGAAATATAATTTTTATAATTTTTTAGCATTTACAATCAGATATTGTAATTTGAAGTCGCTGTCTCGAAAACTGTGAAAAAAGCAAATATAGCAAATAAAAAGAGACGGAGGAGTATGTTTTACTTTGACTTTTTTACGTTTTTCGCTCCTCTCATATCTACCCATGCATGACTGCAACATGTTCCCACTACATGCAATTTACTACATTATATACTCAGTAATTGTAATCTCTCTATTTTGCTTAGACATTTTAAAAAAAATTTGAATTAATTAATTTACACTTTCATTATTATAAATTTTCTTTTATTCTTCTCATTAATCATTAATGTGCTTTTGCTATCTGTTGCTAGTTCGTTCAAATTCTATTATTCGTATATATATTAGATTACGCAATTATCATTAAAAATACATTATTTCACATTTAAGTTAAGAATATAATGCAAAATATATTATATGATACAAAGTACATTATGTCTATTAAAAAATGCACAATATAATCCAGACTCATAAGTTACATAATATTACTTGTATACAGTATAAAATATAAGATATGATATCAAGTACATTATATCTTATTAAGTTAACAATATAATACAGGTAATAATGTCACATAAGTATAAGAATTATATATGAACCGAAATATATAATCGTTATAGTACAGATACATTAGAAGAATAATATTACACAGGTAAGGTATAAGTATATAGATAATTAGACATAATCTTTAAAATAGTAAAAGATATTCTCTCAAAGTAATAATATCATTAAATATGAAATATTCACACACAAGATAAAAATTTAGTAATTGATATAAAAGTAACCACAATATCATTGCAAATGATAAATATTACACGCAAGTATAATATATAAGAGTATGATTACAAAAGTCATTATATCATATCAAAGTATTATAATACCACACACAAGTAAAGATAATTATGAACGAAGTACACTATATCGTATTAAAACTACACACTCATTTTAAAAGTACATAATGTCAACCACAATTCAGTATAACGATATACTATTATAATTACAAAATACATTATATCGTATTAAGTACAGAATATCATTTAGAAGTACATAATAAAAAGATATCAATAAAAGTTATGATACAAAAAATATATATATCGTATTAAAATACACATATTACACAAGTACATAAAAACACACAAATATAAGATATAAGTTATATGATACAAAAGTAATTATTGTTATTAAAGTACGTGAATACATTCAAAAATACATAATCAAAATTTAAATTCTTTTCATATGCATATATCATATAAATGATTATAGATTATATAATTAAAACTATTATATACTCCTATATTATAATTATATTATGCATATAAATATAAATGAAAAATGGAAAAACATGTCTGTGAATGATGCGCAACTAGTAACATCATCCAGAAAAAAATAAATTAACATCGAAGCAAATAAAACAACAGACCAGAATTGATGCGAAGAAAGAAGCAACAATCAAGATAATAAATAGGATTTTAATGGCACATTGCTAGTAATCTTCGATGCCGCTAACGAAGTAATTTTTGGTACGAAGCGCTCGGGCACGGTGATGATAGCGCTTGCAGTGTATCGATCAAACAATATCGCTTGCTTTAACACTGCACGAGAGGGAATTGGGCTGCTATGTTAACCGGGGGTTTGACGTGGTTAGGTTGGTATACGTGAAGGGCAACTAGCTTTTGTGAGAAAGAAAAATTCAATAAACAAAGACATACAATGGAGCGGCAAATTCACGTGACTTGATTATGTTCAGATAACTTTAATGTGAACCGGTCCACGCAAGACGGATGTAATGTCCTGCATTGTTTGCAAGTCGTCATCTCGTATTATTATTTAAGTAAATAGAAATAAAGACTAGAGATGTCGGACTACCGGCGGCAAACACAATGCATTTTGGTAAATAAATGGAAAAAAAAGTAGAAAGTAAATGGCAAATGTTGAAATAAATATTCCATTTATTACTAAAATTCCATTGGATTCACAATTTTGTCAATCCATTGGATTGACTAGGAATTTTACCCATTGGATTGACCAGAATTTCCATTTCTAGGACTTGATATACGATAGACCGATAACTATATATATAGTATTCCTTTATTATTCACTACGGAATTAGCTGCATCCAAGTAAAATTAAGATAGTAGGATGGATCAAGTGTAACTCAATGACCTAATAATTCTAATGATGAATACCCGTAATATATGATAGATTTTCCACTCCAAAACAACTCATTTCATATCGTCTATACATAAGCCAAAATATATTATGTTCATCAATTAGGAATAATATAATATATACAATGGTCTATCAATTCAGTGCTAAATCTAATCTCTATATATAAGCCAAGGGGGAGCAATGGTGGTCCCCCTATGAAATTACCTAAATACCCTTAATTGATTTGACTATTTTAAAAAATATTATTAAAATTCAAAATATAACTAATAAACTTAACCACTAAATGAAATTAAGTGCTCATCAAAGTTTAATGCATTTATCTAACAAAATAAATATGAAAATTATACCATTCAATTATTTTTACAATTAATACACAATTAAGTACTCTTTATTAAATCTCTATTATTCTATTATATAAGTGAGGGGGAGAAGATGGTGTCCCCCCTTCGGAAATACAATTATACCCTTAATGAAATTAAATGCCTCTTCTATTAAAAATAAAAATAAAAATAAAAATAAAATTAAAATGTCATTACCATATTAATGTAATTTTCTAATCATTCGCATTAATATATTGAAGATGAATAAAAATTTGAAATTTCAATTAAATGTTCTATGAAGTTGAATTAATTGTTAATATTAGACATGTTAAAATGAATTATGGCATGAAAAATTGAGTAAATTTGTTGGACATGAACGTAATTAGTAGAGGGAAAAAGCGAAAATTTAACTTGAATTTATACTAAAACTTAATATTTATAACCAGAACTATAGGTTGATTATCACTTAGTATCGTTACTCTTTATTATGTTAATCAAACTTTTCTACTTTATCAAAACCTATACACATATTTTTCCACTTTATTTAACGCACAAGTTTTCCTCCGTTTATTTTATCTCACCTTTTATATATATTTTGAAAATTTGTTTACAAACACAACATCGATTAAAGAGTGAAAAAACAAATAAAATTAAATTTGTACTAATGTTAGTAACATGAACAAATAACTAATTTGATGTTTTACAAATACTAGTTATTTGAGAGAAGCACGCATCGTGCAAAAAAATACTAGTATTTAGTCATTTATAATACGGAGTACATCATATATACTTTCTCCGATTCATTTGAATCGCAACAGTTTCTATTATGGGAAGTTTCAAATTAATTGCATCAATTCTATTCTTTCCTTATTTGGTAAACTTTTTTGTATGAAATGACCAAAATAGCCCTACTTATTAAAACATAATTTTTTGTCCCCACTTTCTCTCTCCATCTTCCCAACTTTAATTTTTTTGGTCCCCACTTTCTCTCTCCATTATAGCTAATCACAAGCCCCTAATTTTTCCAAATCACCCCAATGAAATTTTGTTTAGGAGATTGTGCCTCCAAAATTGTTGCGATTATAATAAATCGGAGGAAGTACAAAATTTATGATTCCAAGTGACTATTACTATGGTGACGGTGGCAGGTGAGGGAGAGGGGCAACGTCGCCGCTTTGTGTTGGCGGTGGCGGCTGGTTGGTTCAAGCGATGGTGGTGGGAGGTGAGAGTGAGGGAGTTGAAGATGAGGCGATGAGCAGAGTGACTAATGGAATAGCAAAAGGAAAAGAAGAAGAAAAAGAAAGGAGATAAAAAGAAAAACAAAAATGTGAGGGTAAAACGGTAATTTCACACAAACAGCGTTATTTTTTGGAGGGAAATAGAGCACTAGGTACTGATTAACAAAATAAATTTCAAACCTAGGTATTTAAGTAAAATAAATTTGAAGCTAGGTATTTATTTTCAAAATTGGAGCAAAGTTAGGTATTTATCATCAAAAAATCCTTTATTATTATTATTATTATTATTATTATTATATTATTATTATTATTATTATTATTATTATTATTATTATGTTTGCAGCAATCTAATTTAGGTACTATTGTTTGCTTAGTTTTGTTGATTTACTCATCTACATCAATAGTCATTTAAATTGAAGTTTATTCGTTTTAATCATACTTATGATCAAGTCTGTAGTGATAATAACAATCGTGCATTGACACTCGCAGTTAGCAAACCGTCTGAGGCACAACGCTCTTACCGCGCGCAGTGCAACGGCTAGTACCTAAAAAAGAAAGAAATGAAATGGGAAAAGTAGATATAAACCAAATTAAAATAACGAAAACTAGCTTGAGCATGCAAATCAATTTAACATAGAAAAGTTACGTGCATAGAAAAGTAGGCAACAACCAAAATTTACATTTTCAACTCGTTTTTCGAGTTTGTATACTATCACTTTGTTAATTTATAGCTAATTCGGAATGCAATTTATGTTAAGTGTAATAATTATTTTATAAAATCTCGTGACATGTTTCAAAATATATTCCATATCTAGTTCAATCAAAATTTGAGTAAGTTGTGAGTCCAGCACAATAAATAGTAATGAGAACAATAAACTTAATGATATATACTAAAAGGCGACTCTAATGAGTCTAGTCATAACYTTAAGCTATACATCACAAAAATATTACTTTATTGTCAACTATAATTTAAGTAAATACTAAACACTATTTTAAGAGGCAATTATAACCTTTGAGATGTAAAAAAAAAAAAAAGATAGTTTTTGAGGAAGCACAATTGATGTAACACAATAATGTTTTTAGATGCAACAAAAATCTATGTGATGCGAAAAAAGGGTTTAGAGGCAACTATTTTATCTGATGCTAAAAAAATGGCTTTAGAAACAACCAACATTCAAGTGATGCTAAAAAAAGTAGTTTTAGAGGCAACCACAAAATACTTGAAACTAAAAATAACTTTTAGGGGCAACCTTATTTATATGATGCTAAAGGGGGCTTTAGAGACAACCAACATTCAAGTGATGCAGAATATGTATCTTTAGAGGCAACCACATTATGCTAGTCACTAAAAAAATATGTTTTAAAGGAAAATTTGTTTATGTGATGCTAAAAGGGGTTTTTAGAGGAAAATTGAGTTTGGTTGCTATTGAACCCTAAGTTTTGATGAATGGCACTCCAAACCAAGAAAGCAAAAATCTACACATTATTGTTTAACATATGTGTTTTTAAAAATCAAACTTCAAGGAATCTTAATGGATCGAAGACATCCTTAGGAGAAAGGAGTTCCTGTGATTAGTAGAAGTCTTAGAAGAACTCAAGGAAGAAGTTCAAGATCAAGGAAGGTTGAGTTCCTTGAAAAATATGACTCGACATTGTGGTACAATAGATTTAGGGTTTCTAGATTTATTTGTACTGCTTGGTATTAAAATATGAAATAGTTGCTCAAAGGATAAAAGGAAATAATAATAAAGTTTGTGATTTAATTTATTAAAGAATTTCAATCCGTTATTTTATATCTTTTAAATAAAGGCCTTAGATAATTGTATATAGATTAGAATAAAAATCTTTATAAAATATTAAAGATTATTTTTCCGTTAAATTATTTCTTAAAAACCTTATATTATGTCTTTTCGTTTAAAACGTTTTTATCTTTTATAAAATATCTCGTGTGTTTCTTTGATGAGTCCTTGAAAATAGGAAAGTTGGTTGCAAAGAAAAACGTGTGTTACTAGTCTTATTTATCCAACTAACCTGAGATTTTTAAGGACAACAAACGGCTAAARAGAAMGAGTGAGATCGTGGGTTATTGAACTTGGTAGTCAAGTTCCACTACAAGCATCACTCCTACAAAAAAGGGAGTAATGTGKTAGTGKACTACTACTTTGTTTCTACGCTTACTGATCTCTCATTAAATACTTTAATGTAGTAATGAATTAAAAATACACTTGAGCAAAGATTTCAATCAGAGCATTTACTTTCATATTGTTGCCAAGCATTTAGGTTGTTGTTTTATTGAGTTGTAAAAGTGCTTCTTTCTGCGTATTGAAGCGAGGGGTTTTGACACGACAAAAAAAAGGTGCTAATTGGGATGCTTTTTTTGTCATATTGTGACGCTTAAAAGCGTCCGTATTTTGCATATAGACACTTTAAAAAAGCGTCCTTATTTTTAGCGTGGATATATTGGGACGCTTTTAGTGGTCTATATATTTACAAATTGTGACACTTTAAAGTGTCGTTGAGCAATTTTTTGGGAGACTTTTTTTGGTCCTTGTGAACATAATTGGGACGCTTTTTATTGTCAGTATTAATAAAAAAAAATTAGKACGCTTTTTCCAGTCCTAATAGTTGAGTTGTTGTATTTCACATTTCTAAAATATATGAACACAAAAAGTGTCCCAATTTGTTTTCTTTTTTCTAGCTAAATTTTCAACCATAATTGTGATAACTTAATGCGAACATAACAAGTGCAAAAAAGTCTGCAAAAATGAATTAAACTTAAAACTTACTATAATAATATCAGTCTATGTAGGACTTGATCCTACATAATGTGCAATTACACATTGCTCTACCATTTGAGCTAATAGACTTTTATGGAATAAAATCATTTGATGTCTAAAAATATTTAACAAAGTCCCTTCAATACTACAACTATGCATCTTAGCTACAAGTAGTTGATTTGTAAAAGTATAAAATATCTAAGAAAAAAATGGCAAACTTTGCAGCAATATGATAAACTAATATTTTTGTGTCTGTCCGAATATAAAACTCGGTCCAAAACATAGCAGCAAAACACAACTACGCATAAAAATGCCATAAAACAATAAAATGTTGCACCCTAAATCAAGA